>MNCI01006273.1:20054-62374 GCA_015680685.1 Gnetum montanum
TCACGCCCAGCGTACACGCCCAGCGTACACGCCAGCTTGTAATGTATACGCCCAGCGTGTACCGAGTTTCTAAATTGTAACGCCCGGTCTATACGCCACGTGTCTCCCCATCCACTTTTCCCGGTAACCCTACCCCTATAAATAGCCCAATTTTCCACGTTTACGAGGCTCGCGAAAAACTGACCAGAGCCGACCTAGAGCAATTACGCTGCTGAAACCCTCACACGCTCACGCTTACGCTGAAAGCCCTGCACGCTGCACGCTGAGCACAGTCCGCGCTTCGCCCACCGCGTTTGCCGGCTGCATCCCTCTGTCCACTGGGGCTTTACGTCCGCCTTGTGTCCATACACAACTGCGTTAGACCAGTGCACAACATTTTAACTCTATAATCCATTGTTTACGTTTATTGCAAGTTCTTTTATAGTTTTGCGTTGATTTGGCTCATGCCTTGTTTACGCCGGCTCGCGTTCGCGCTCCGCGCTCGGTTCGCGTCCGAAGACGACCACTGTTTACGCTCGCTGTGAGCTCTTTCTCAGTTTTACGTCAATTTGGCCCACTCCTCGTTCACGCCTGCTTGCATCTTCGCTCCGTCTCCATTTATGTACGTCCATCGTTCACACCGCCTGCCTGTTTACGCCCTACATCCATTCACTGTTTACGTTGTCACGCCTGTACGCTCACGCTGTGCTCATTTCTGTCTACGCTGTCACGCCCACACGCTCACGCTGTGTTCACTTCTGTTTACGCTGTTTACGCTGTTTACGCCGTGCACGCCTGATTCATTGCTTACGCCCTGTTCACGTATAACCCAGCGTATAACGCTTCAGCGGCGCTCGGGGAAGTCCTTGTTTGATCCGCGTGCGGACCGTTCAAGGCACTCTGCCTTCGCCCACTCCAGCTCGCCCTCAAGCGGAGGCAGGGTCAACTGTGCTTGCCCGCATCTCTTTCGGTGTTCGTCACGTTCCAGCCTTGCACCGACGATTTCGGTCGGCACATTAGTGAGTTAAGATAGGAAAGTTAGAGTAGTCTTTTAGTTTTCATTTTTAGTTCTTCTCAACCCTTTCTCCCAGTGCATGCCTACAATGTGATGATTGTAATTGTATGACATCCTTTATTCGAGTGTGACGCACTTGGACACGCACATGATGGAAAATAAAGATCGAGATTACTTCATCATTGCAGCATTCACTTAGTTTAATTATTTAATTATTATTGTTATTTCTTTCTTCCGTAGTTAATGTCTCTTCATTCTAAACTCCTTAAACATGGAATGAGTATGACTTAATCATGAGCATTTAAGTGTGACTACTTGGTAATCTAGTAGTGTACCTAGGATCTGCGCTTGGTAATCCCAGTACTAGTCATGCACAAGGTCCAAGATGGGTATAGATGATTAAGGAACAGATGCGCATCGCACTTAGGCTAGCTTAGATTCTCTTTTCCTATCTCCTCTTAGTTTAACTCTCTCTCCGCTTTCCTCCTAGCTTAGCTAAGATTATTTTCCATTGCCTCTAGGAGCAGCATTAGTTTAGGAACATATCATACACCTCACTCTGGACTAAACCATACGTGACAAAGCAAATACTAGTCCAGGTGGGAAGATAGCAAACTACGATCAATGAGTAACTATCTAGATACCACAACTAGCCTATCTACAGAATTCAATCGGATCATGTGTGAAATGCTCGTATTCATATGGTTGAGTGTAGGGGTACCTCGCCACTCATCATTGGCGCCATTGCAGGGGATAGTGTTAGTTATCTAGATTAGTTATATCATACAAGATCGCTGTAACGAGTATTAATGATATATCCTTTAGAAAAGAAATTAAATTAAATTAAATTAAGTCACACACAAATTTACAACCATGTCTCTCTCACAAGACTATGATAACGCAACAACTAGTAAGGCAATTCATTGGAGAACCAATGACTTATACAATGATGAAGATGAAGTTTGGAGTTCCCAATCTGATGTAGGGGTCTCCTATGAGCATAAATGCAAACAACATCTTCCCAACTCACAACTTCATAACATACCTAGTGATGATGAACCCCTATTGGCCACTAGAAGCCTAACGGAAATACAAGAGGCTATTTGAATATCCCACAGGCATCGTAAGGAAAGTCGTCTACCCAGGCTTAACTTAAACAACTTTCCTAAGTTTTTAGGAGGCTACGATTTAGATCCATAACATCACCTACAAGCCTTCCATGATGCCTATGTATGGAATAACATTGATAATGGATGGAAAAAACTTAAGCTCTTTCCTATGACACTTTTTGGCCAAGAAAAAGTATGGTATAGGTCATTAAAACCAAAATCAATCTAACATTGGCTAACAATGGTAGAAATCTTCAACGAAAGATATCAAACTTATGCAAGAGTGTTAGCCTTGAGGAAACAAATCCAAGAGTGGAAACATGCTCAACATGAACCCTTGGACATGACCTTAAAAAGATATTATGCACTGTTAAACAACTACCCAGGCCATGGGTTCTCCAAGGAAAGGCTAACGTACCATATCATAGATGGGATCCATAATGAAACAAGGGAAACCTTAGGGATGTATGCTCGAGGTCAACTATATGAGCTACAAACCCACCAAGTCCAAGAGCTTATCAAGTAGGTAGCAAGAGAAGAAGGAGAAATGGCTAAATGGGAGAATGTTGAAAGCTCTAAACAGGACCAAAATCTTGAATTAACAAGGGCCCATGATTATGAAGAGGAAAAATCAACTCACCGCAAGGAGGTGGAACCATCTTTGCCAATACTACAATCATTGGATGAAGTTGAGGTAAATATCAATAGGATGATGGAATGGATACATGAAAAATGTGGAGAATATGCTTAACATTATTGTAGATAGAGTCATGATGAATCAAGAAGTAAGATGAAACACCTTTAGATAACCAGAAAGAAGGGTAGAAGAGAATAAGAACTTAACTGTCAATCATACGTATCAATGCAACATTTGCTTGTACGATCACCCCAAGGGCCAATGTCCAATCTTGTCACAATTGCAGGAGCATTGGGGAAGAGTGTTACATCTAGAGTTCGTATAGAGATACTATGTTCGATCATAGTGGCAACAATCCCAGTCATGGGGGAGGCCATTCCCAAACTAGTCACACCCTTCATACCATCTGAACCTAAGTGCTTATCAAGTTCAACATCCTATTTCCCCAACTGGGTCAACATCTTCTATCTCACCACATTATTATTATTCTTCTCAATACTATCAACCCATATCCTCTCCAATAGGACCACCACCTCATGTACATTACTCTTCTTCTCAATTTCAATGTTCTCATCCTTCACCTCCTTCCACCTCACCACCACTTATTCTAAAAGGGTTTGCACCATAGCATTAATCCACAAATAGTACTTGTGCTTCTACTGTCAACAGTAGTATGAATCCTCCACAACATCAAAGGTGTCCCTTTTTTAGACATGACCATAAACAGGGATAGCATAGTTCTGAGACCATTACATCTTCCAACTCAGCACAAGCCCAACACTATGATGCATCTTCCTTGACAAATCCAACACCTCATGTTATCTCATCAGGGCCACCAATTAACACTCCAACAACCATACAACCCAATGAATATAGCCATGATGGGAGACATCATGATCCTTGCTTACCACCTTATGATCACTGGTGCTATAGTGGGAAACTCTTTATCATATGACTACATCTTATAGTATGCCCCACTATGCCAACTTTAATCAAGTGTGTGAACCCCAAGTTGGGTATGTTCTGACCACCACATCAAAAGACACCCAATGGTTTAGATATGATCAAGTCCCAAGATTTCCAACATGCAAGGGTCCCAACCTTTCATTTATTAATTCTAGCCATGCTCAACCATTTAGTTATGGGGGTATCATCCATTCTAACAAGCAGGATTGATAAATATTTTTTCTTTTCTTTAATTTTACAATTTTTTGTTTTCCAATTTTTCATTTTTCAATTTATTGTTTTATCTTTTTTTCCTTTTGTCTTTTTATCTTTTTATAATTAATCTCATCTACAAATAAAGCACTCATGCGACTCATTGGTTGAGGTGTTTTTCTATGCTATCAAGTCTCAAGTGATTAATTACTTGAACAGTGAGCCCACAACATCCACCTACCCATTCCATTAATAAGAGGTTCTACCCTAGGTACAATGATATTCCTAATCATTAAAAATTAAAGTAACCTTGTGTTTATTATACCCAAAGTGAAGAACGATGGACTAAGTGGAAATGGCTAAGGTGTGACATCAAGGGGACTTGTGGATTCTCTTTGGTGACATATGTAGGAGTTATCATGCAGCTTGGTTGTACTAAGATCCTTGTAGATCTAACAAAAAATGGGAGTAAGAGTAATCAAAAGGTACTCAACCAAATAATAATAATGCTATTCTAGGGGGTCCCACTAGAAAGACATGCACCCATGCCTGAAGGTAGGTGGCTTCTCTAGATTAAGCAATAATTCATCAAAAAAATGAGTGCCACAAAGAAAAATCACTCCTCCCTTGAACGAAACGCCAAGTGATCATACACCTTGCTATCACAGTGCTCTTATGGTTGTCCATCATCAGAAGAAGCAATGTGATGTCATTGATCAGAGAAATGGACTTGGTCTTGATTTTGGAGTGATGGGTTAATGACACATTAATCATGCCTTACACTGAGGATTCATTCTGCCCTAGGCTAGTTATCTCATGTCCTGCTCTCTGCAATTCCTTCTACAATTCGTCCCATCTCGTTGTTCATGTAATTGGAACTTGTGATTTGTGTCACATTGAATTTATACCTCATCATGGTGGTATTTAACATGTGTGTGTTTTGTTGCAGCGATGTCAATTACATTTAACTCTTCTAGTACCTAAAGACATTTTAAGATGTGGTTATACAAGGGCATTATAGGTTAGAACCTACATTGGGGAGGACCCACTTGCATGACTTTTGTAATTTGCATTTATAATAAATTACCCTCACATAATTTTATACCCTTTGAGTATGGTATTATACCATTCTTCTTTCCCTTATCATCCTGCCTGTTCAAATGTTCCTATGTACAAACGCATGTCCTTTTCCTCCACTCTTCATGATTTTCATTGCCAGATTTTACACCACTATCCTTTTTATGCCTTTCCACCTGATCATTCTTACCCTAAACCCCTTACATTAACTTAAAGTCCTCCATTTATGTTGTAGAATTTCCAAAATTTATTAATTTTTCCAAGTACCCTATTTTCGATAGGCCACGATATCGGGTCCCCACTATCAAGTACACGATATCACATCCTCAAAAACTATATATATGGACCCTCCCCATGAATGGCACCATCATTTGCAACTATTCATGTAGGGAATTTTTTCAAATTTTCTTCTACAACATGTGACCTACGCATCTCTTGTTCCAATAGCCATAACTTTGGTAAGAAAATTTTCTTCTACAACTTGTGAGCTACGTGTCTCAAGGTGTATCTAAGCAACCTAGGAGGGATAGAGGATAGGCATCTACCGAACAACATGTAGAGTAGGAGGTGTAATCATTCAGTATCCATCAAGAGACTCCTACTACTGTACAATCGAGACAAACAGAAGGAGGAGTTGCTGTAGCACCTAAATAGGGACAACACCTCACATTGTCCCTGGAATGTGTTCAAGCCATCCGTGAAAGGTCCACATCAGCTGTAGTGATCATGGAATTGAACTTCGGACCTTTCACAGAATTCGCTCTTGAGGTCGTTAGGGACCAACTCAAAGGATCCCCATTATGGCCTATCCTCTCCGACAATGGTTCCTAGTACTTAGGAAAAATGTACCAATTTTGGCATAATAAGGAAGAAGGCACCACAGTTGACATTGGTGGTGTGTCTATAGATTTTTCCACCAAGGCCATCTTGAAAGTGTTAAACCTTTCGAATTCAGGACAAAAAGTTGCTCACCTACCCACTCGCTTTGATGCAGATGCACGTAAGACTTGGTTGAAGAGGACATACGGTAAAGAAGATAAGACATATGGAGAATTAACGCTGGAGGAAAGGATATATTTCAAGATTGGCACTTATCACATCTTTCCCACAAGAGGATTAAATAGGATTTCAACATATGTAGTAAGAGGAAGTAAGATATTGATGGGCAAGGTTAATGCTAACCTTCCTCATCTGTATCTCATGGAGATCTTGAGGCGGTTCGAAGAACACAAGATAGAGAAGTTTACATTGCCCTTCCCTTATCTCATCAGGAAGCTATGTAAGCATGCTGGAATTCTAGGGTACACCAATGACATCCCTAGAAGAGCCCAAAATGTTTCATTCGTTGAACTGCTAAAGCCACTAACTCCAAGGAAAAGTACTAGTGAGATGCTAGAGCCAGAACAAGAACAAACGGTGGGACCCCCTACAACTCAAACTGTAGAACCTAGCCAACTCCTAAGCATAAGGCCTAGCCAACAACAAGTAGGGCCTAGCACAAGCCAGCGAGATCAACCACCGCCACCACCATAGGATTACTAACCATCGATGAGCCACCTCAGGGCCATCATTGAGATGGTCAGTTGGGAAATTCATGATGATGCTAATCTCTTTTGCGTCATCGATGACACCATATGATCCACTATTTCCTTAGATCACACATAGGGTGAGGTGTCCATTCAAACTGGAGGAGAGGAGACTCATTGTTCACAACAAATTTTAGGGAATGCTGCATCCTTTCAGGTGCAACTCGAGGCTGGTGAAGGGACCACAGTGGTGGTTATGCAGCACCAAGATGTAGCAGGAGCCATAGAAGTGGTCATAGACCATATCAAAGAATCTTTCAATGTTTCTATTGTGCCACTGGTAGATTTCATAGGAACATGAGATGTTCAAACTTTGGCTGGTCCCTCGATGACTCCTGCAGAGCATCAAGATGTCCTTGATTGATTGTTACAAATAGGACAAGTAATGACATCCTTGTTTGACATTCCACAAGATGTCATGGTAGTACAATCAAACCTCATCTCCAATGAGGGAAAGCTAGTCATGGTAGAGATCAAGGCCAAGCACACAAAAATGGAGTTGGCAAGACTCTAAGAGAGGCTCATCACCTTGCAAGTTGCATAGTGGGACCCATCTCAATTCATTCCCATAGACCAGTTGGACACTTTCAAGATGGAGCAACTCAATAAAGTGTTGGTAGATAATAAGAGAGTGGCAAAGGAGAAAGAGAAGGCTAAGTGGGATGCCTCCAAGGCATAAGCGCAAACCTTTGTGCATGCCAAGGCACTCAGAGCCTTACAAAAAGAGAATAAATAGCTCGCTATTGACAATGTTTGGTTGACCACTGTGGAGAAACAGAAGAATGTTCTCAAAGAAAACTTCCAGTAGTTACAAGAAAAGTTGGTCAGGATCAACCAAGACATGAACCATTTGGCCAGAAAGAATCAAACCCTCTTGATGGAGGTGATATGTGAAATCTATCAGAAGATGGCCATTGAAATAAGCGCATGGCAAAACAAGGCCAAGCAGCATGAGAAATTAAAGGAGCACTTCAAAGACTAGGTGGGAATGTACAAGTAAGTCATGGAAAAGGAGATCCATATGGCCAAGGCCCACATCAACACTTTCAGTGCTCAACACACTGATTGGTAGGCCATATTGGACACATATGCATTTGCCCACCAGGTGGAACTTAAAAGTTGAGACCTGCATATTCAAGACCTCATAGAGTACATGGAATTGGCAAACCTACAGTATGCCAATCTAACCATGTTGATAGCAGGATGTCCAAGAATAGAGCTCGAGAAGCAAGTAGCTACCACCTACACCAAATATGAAGCAAAATTTACAAAACACAAGGAAATGTTGCAGAAGCTAGAAGTCACAAATTCTAAACTAGAGGTGGTTAAGACCAACTACCAAGGCCAAAGAGATGTCACAGCAGACTTGGCTTGATGGCTTATGGATTTTCAAGAGTACAAGGATAAAGCTAGAGCCTACAAGGAGGAATGATGGTTGTTTGTAGCTTGGTACGTCAAAGCAAATAAGATGTTCCCACAACTACTGTGCCCATGGGAGGTGCCAACTCCATCAAACATTGGAGCATCAGCATGGATAGCACAAGATCCATGAATGAAAGAGGAAAATCTCTAGGCACTACTTCAAAGTCATCAAATTCCAAAACCTAGAACATAGGACAAGGGGAAGCAACCCATAGAGGAGCCATTGCCAACTGGAACCACATGAGCCAAATAAATTTTACAATTTTGCACTTTTGTAATTTTGTAATTTTGTGTTGTGTCCCAATTTTGTTCTATTAAGTTCTCCACTACAACATGAATAAATTCCTAGTTAGTTAATAATCCCATACCTATCCATTGTGTAATCGATGGGGCTTGTTCTCATTTTGTTTATCTCAAGGACTAGTTTTCATTCAATCGTGGGGGTATGCTGAATCGTGATTCATTAGGCTCTAATATCAAACCCTCGATATCATATCTACAATATTGGGTACGCGATATCGTGACCTAAGTAATGATATCGGGTACACAATATCGTGACTCTTTTACGGGACTATAAATACACATGTAGACGCACAGAGAAAAAAAGTTAGTGAGTTAAGATAGAAATGTTAGAGTAGTCTTTTAGTTTTCATTTTTAGTTCTTCTCAACCCTTTCTCCTAGTGCATGCCCTTAGTGTGATGATTGTAATTGTAAGGCATCCTTTATTTGAGTGTGACATACTTGGACAGGCACATGACAGGAAATAAAGATCAAGATTACTTCATTATTGCAGCATTCACTTAGTTTAATTATTTAATTTTTATTTTTATTTATTACTTCTGTAGTTAATATCTCTTCACCCTAAACTCCTTAAACATGGAATGAGTACACCTTAATCACAAGCATTTAAGTGTGTCTACTTGGTAACCTAGTAAAGTACCTAGGATCTGTGCTTGGTAATCCCAGTAGTAGTCATTCACAAGGTCCAAGATGTGTATGGGTGATTAAGGAATGGATGCTCATTGCACTTAGGCTAGTTTAGATTCTCTTTCCCTATCTCCTCTTACTTTAACTCTCTCTCCCCTTTCCTCCTAGCTTAAATAATATTATTTTCCATTGCCTCTAGGAGCAGCATTAGTTTAGGAACACATCATACACCTCACTCTGGACTAAACCATACTTGACAAAGCAAATACTAGTCCAGGTGGGAAGATAGTGAACTGCGATCAATGAGTAACTATCTAGATACCAAAAGTAGCCCGTCTACGGAGTTCAACTGGATTGTGCGTGAAACGCTTGTATTCGTATGGTTGAGTATAGGGGTACCTCACCACTCATCAAATATGTAAGATAAAATTCATGGTTCACAAGCTATGGGTTTTATTGTGCTAACTTATGAGAGCTAAAAATTCAAAAATGCTACCAAGTTTGTCACCAAAAGTCAAAAATGCTGGTGGCTCATATACTACGGTTTTGGGTTATGAAAATAGCCAAAAATGTTGGTTTTCCAAGGGAAATTAGTTATAAACACTAGTGGCTCATACACTATAATTTTGAGCCATAAAAATAGCCAAAAATGCTAGTATTCCAAGGGAAATTAGTCAAAAATTCTAGTGAACCATACGTTATAGTTTTGGATCATGAAAATGACCCAATTACACTATGTAACATTCCAGAATACACGTGGAACTAACATAGCAACAAAAAATTGGAGGCATATTTAAGGCAATTTTCAACACCATTACTAGATCATTTTGACACATCTTTAGCATAATTGTTGTAGATTTTCATAGCCTTTTGCAGCCTTTTCAGCATAGATTACTAAAAGTAGCAAAAACCTATTCCAACATTTATGATGGAGCATATAGATTGGGAAAGATAAGTGCAAATTCAAATGTAGAATACACCTTGTCTCCTGAATTAGATTTCAAAGATATTTTTTCTATTATCATGCTTTAAAAGCCTCAATTTGTACTCCCTAAACCTCTATTTCACACAGTTTTTATGTTTAATATAAAGTTTGCAATTATCTTTTGCCATATTCATTTTGCACATTTTTTGCACTTTTGAGTATATTTCTCATATCCAACGTTGAATCATTTTTTCATATGTTTTCAATCATTTACATTTATCTCACTCAATAACAAATTTTCTAAGTCCTTAGATGATTTGCAAGATTGCCTAAGATGCCCTATATCCTTTTGAGGCTCGTGGATCCTAGGGTTAAAACTTTACACATGGAGTATCTTGATTTTTCAACATCAATTTTTTCCATCGTCACATTTTTCTAATGCTAGAAGGAGGGCCTCTACCTAACTTCTTTGTCTAAAATGTATTTGCGAAAAGATTCTCTGCATGTTTCTACCTTTGTGTGTTAGCATGTTTGACATAGCAAAAATTGTTTTCAGATTTCTATAATCCCAACATGTGTCATTATAGCCCGTTTCATTTTCTATAGTAATAAAAAATTATAATTTAAAATTTAAAAATTATTATTTTCATAGTTGCAATGCATAGTGCTTTTCCTATTCCCTACAATTACAGTTCAAAAAATTATTTTTGTAGTAGTTCACACTACTTTTCCCATTTCATGTATTTTGCAATGTGTAGTTTTCCTATAGTTTCTCACATACGCTAAATCATTTTTCCATTTCTCTTAGCATTACTTAAATACACTAGAAAAACTTTAAAAATCATCGTTATAGTTTCAGTTTATTTTATTTTTTCTATTTTTTCTCTTACGTTTTAGCCTAGTTTACCTTATACGCTACATCTCACAAGCTATAATTACCATACACTAAAGCTCTCATATGCTATAACTTCCACATGCTATAGCTCTCATATGCTATAACTCTTATATGCTACGTGTTATACCACTCATATATTATATCTCTCATACTCTACAAGCTATAGCTCTTATATGTTGCAACTCTCATATGATACAAGCTTACATGCTACACGTTATAGCTTGTTTAAAACCTTAAATCCTTTGTCACATTTACCCAATTACTTAACTTTGTATAGTTTTTTCCTTTTATATTAATCATCCTACCACATAACATAATTTTTATGGCCATGAATAGGAAATTTGCTCATATTTATGATCTAAAGAACCTAGCCTTAATGTACTGTAAGTAGTTCCTTAGGCTTATGCGATGCAACCTTACACACGCCACCACTACTGATGAATATTATAATTTCATCTATGTGAAAATCCAAGGTAGTTTTCCTCTCCCATGTAAGAATTTAGACTTAAAGCGTGAGTTCAAATTTATTCATAAGAATAGGAAGGAATATGTCCCCTCCTCATATGAAAAAAGTGAGCTTTCAAAGATCTATGTCAACCTATTAGCCCAATCAATGGATGTTGACAAGGAAGTTGTGATAAGTGAGAAAGCTAGCTTGGAATTGGAACAAGAGGATTAGGATGGATTTGGAGGTTATTATGCTCATGAGGAAGAATCCTTACAAAAATCCATCCCTAATTATTTATAAATAACACCTTGTATTCCATGTCAATGGTAAGCTAGATGATGCCTACAAACTCTTTGGGTCAAATCTCACAACCAACTTTCTAGGTCTTATCCTTGTTCATGACAATACCTTTCACCATCTAGCTTCATTCCACATGGCCACCACCAATAACCTCTTCCATGCCATCCTCTTTTCTCATTTCTATGGGCCTTTCTTCAAGACCTCAAGTTTCAAAATCTTGTTGCATCCCCTTTGCTTTCTTCATTCTTCAAATCCCTATTCAAATATCATTTGCCTTGTTCAACACCCCCTCCCTAGCAATGGTCACAAGACCTTTCCAATTCATTTCGTAACCTATCACATGACCTCAAGCCATTCAACCACCAGTACAACTAGTCATTTGACTAGCACCACCTATAGGAGCATCCCAGAGCTTGAACTAAGCTTTTCAAATGATCCAAAGCCTTATTGCTAATTTGAAAAGGCTTTAGGTTAGCACCACTTAGATAAGAAAGGTCATGGATTTTTATTAAGATGATCCAATTAATCCCACTGTTCCATAGATAACCCTTCTTACAAGCATCCTGATCCCTCACTTCACCAAATACAATGATAAAGGTGACCCCAATGCCCACCTCATCACCTTATATTTTGAATGCCTACTGTTATGAGCTTGGCCACACACTATGCAAAGCATCTTTCCCATGTCCTTGACTAGAAATGCCTTAGATTGGTATTGGGTACTACCTAGAGGATCCATTTCTTCTTTGGATGACTTGACAAACCAATTTGTTAACCATTTCAAGTATAACTTAAGACTTGAAACAACACTATACCAACCCATAAAAGTGAGATAGAGCCCCTTGAACCTGTCCAAAAGTTCATACAAAGATGAAAGGATACGCTTAACGAAATACCTAAACATTTCTTTGAAACACATATTTTGACCATTTTCAAGGGGGCAGTTAACTACTTTATCAAGTTTATGCTTTATTAGTCAAACCCTCGGTTGCTCAGTTAAGCTTTTTCCCATGTTAAGAATCCAAAGGATGTAGTAGAAGGCAACAATGATCTTACCTAAATATCCTATAAAAATCGATACATAAAGAGGGATAGGTACAAGGATAAACAAGTGCATGTAGTTATGGCCATGGTGACCAAAGAACCTAAAACAACACATGAGCAAAGGACAACACAACCTAAGGCCCCCACTATAACTGCTCAACCATTAACCTCCATTGCTACCACATCTAACTCACCAAAGCTTAACCTTAAATGAAAGGATCGGCCTAAGTACACCAAATTTCCCCTAAAACCATCAAAGCTTCTTGACCAATTACTCAAAAGTAACTATATCCAGCATAAACTATCTAAGAATGCTAGCAAGAGGCATGATCATCTTTGCAAAATCACTAGGGATCCTACTGTAGCCATGAAAAATGATCCTCCTATGCCAAAAGTACTTCAAGTTAGATAGATTCTACCACTATCATCCACTTCCTATCCATGATACTACTTTTGTTTGGCCTTAAAAGATGATCTATGAAAGATGATAAATAATGGAAAACTTGTCTTATATGCATCTAACCCTGTTAGGCCTCAAAACCAACCCATGCAGGTGTACAAAAACCCCTTAAATGCTAATAATGTCCATTCACCATAACCACTTTCAACGTGCACGACAAGCCTAAAACTGCTAGGGAGCCATTTTTGGTTTAGGTACCTCCTTGTAACAAGTAGGAATCAACTTCTATAGGTTCAAGAACCTCATTTATTATAAGGATACCATCACCTACACCTCTCAAAGTACCTTTTTTCATTAGAGTTCTCCTTTCCACCACCGATAATCCTACAACCCACATTGACTAGCATCCTTCCATAGTGGCCAATGCTTCAACCACTTCTTAGCCAAACAACAAGAAATCACTCTTGAAACAATGCAAAAAGCCAACTTCTAAGCCTAAGGCTGAGGACACTAATCAACCAAATGTATAGAAGGAAGTAGGCCCACTGAAATTTACTCCAATTTTAGCCATACCCATGAACTCTAATGTCCAAATAGCATCAACCAGCCAATCTAGGGAGGACATCCAAAAATAAGAAAAATAAAATAAGCTAAAATAACATGTGTTGAAACACAAAGTTAAAATCCTAGGTAGAATAGAGAAGTTCAAGGTCAATAAAATAGAAAAATTATCCAACAATGATAAAGACTTCATGACTACCATGGAGCATGTTAAGCTCTTATTAAAATAGAAGAATACTTCTTTGAGCTTGTATGACTCAGCTATGATCTCTTTTGCATACCATGCAGCCTTGGTTAAAATGTTAACTTCCATTACTATAAGTAAGGACATTCCAACCAACAAAGAATCTATCCATGTTGTGATAGTACCATTTTCACCTAAGAAAGAAATAAAGCCAACTACCTTGATGTGTTGTGATAGTGAGGAAAAACCAACCTGCAAAGTGATGAGGTGTTGTGAGCCTCTTTTTTCATAATGATTAGATTTGGCTAGTACAAAGTGCACCAAGTGCATGTTGATAATGAAACAACTACAAACGTAAACCCCCTATCCATTGTAGAACACTTAGGCTTGGTTGAAAACATCTAGGACACCTCCACCTCTGCACTCAAATCATTCAACAAATCATGGGTAGCAGTGAAAGGATCCATCTCATTAGACTTTGTGGTTGGAAAATAATTTCCCACATTTGCTAAATTCCTAGTTATTGAAAAAACACCAAGCTTCAACTTAATCCTAGGAAGATCATGGTTGACCAAGTTGCAAGCAATTTCCTTCCCAATCTACCAGGAGATACACCTATCTTATGAGAGAGGTAAAGTCATTATTCATGGAGATAGTGTAGTCCCTTGTTAGTTAATAATTTTAACATACCATAAGGAACCTAAAGTAGAGTTTCAAGAGGAAACTCCTATAGCTCAAAATGAAGCTAAAAACTGTGACAAAACCAACCAAGCCAAAGCCAACAACACTCGGTCCATCAAAAAATCATGGGAAGAGCTCCCATTTAGGATCATGAGTGAAGGGAACAAGGAATATAAGATCATGCAACAAAAATCTTACAAATTTCCTAATCTATCAAAGATTAGAAGACAATTATGCAATTAACATGTGTTGCTTATTTTCTTTCCTTTATACATATGAAGTGGCCACTTAATTAGTAGCCTTTTGTAATTTTTATTTACATGTTTACATTTTGTTTTGCAATTTTTGCTTTATTACATCATATTTTCCAATTTTCTATGCACCCTTATTTTACATGTTTGCATTAATTTATAGCTTATGTTTATCTTTTATGTTTACATAAAATTACAAAACAATATAAAGAACATAAAAAAATTTTACAAATCATAACTATTAAAAAATTAAAAGTAGTAGCCAAAAATAGTTTAAACCAAAACCAAAAGGTGACATGTAACATAACCAAAACCAAAACTATAGTCATAATCACACTATGAAATAGATAACAAAAACCAAAATATAGTAACCATAGTTGCACTATGCAATAGATAACAATTTAAAAATAATGCATAGTCTCTAAGATTATGATAGCCAAATAAAAACAACTACAAAAATATAGCTAAAATAACAAAATATGGTAAGTTCATGGATAACCAAATCAAGCCATAGGGGAAGGAGGAGGATTATCACTAACTTCATCACCATCATCGCTTAAGGCCTGTGGATATAAAAACATGTAAATATTAGTAACCATAATAGCTAACCATTATACAATAAAAAATAAAAACTATTACATAAAATTTAAAGTAAGAAAAACTTTTTACAAACCTCAAAAGGTTTAGGAGCAATATCCTTAAAGAGGAAATCTTTAGATGCCATCCTCCAACTTGCGAAGAATTTCTTCTTTTCTCATGTTGGCCTAATCGATATCCCCTATATCCACCCTTGCCAAGGATTTTCCATTCTCCACATTTGTCCACTCAAGAGGAGCACTAGAAAAGGTAGTTGTGGAAGTTTCCCCAGATGTAGTAGTGATATGAGGAGCAAGGGAATCAACAGCCACTACTAACTCCTCAAACTTGATAAAGATGTCTTTTGCACCTATGCCATGCATAAACAACTCACATTTTTGTTGCTCCATAGTTGCATCATGCCATGATTTCATATAGTTTTTCTTTTCCACTATGTATAGTATCTTGTGTGTCTTCTGCTTCTTCCCCCATTCTAACACCTAGGTGTAGTAGTCCCGCTACTCTTTAATCTTGCAAACCATCATCTCCAACTACATGTCCTTCTCCATGTTGCTCCTAGCTAGAGCAACCTTTCCTTGCATAGCATTCCAATAATTGGACTACTCAATCTCCTTTTTGTGCAAAGAATTCCTATTGGTCATACAAGCCTTTATGAACTATTGCAATCTCTGAGGCTTCTAACTCCATCTCTCAGTTGCTTGTTTTGCTTCTCCAATTCCATGACTTGTTTCCATAAGAACTTGTTTGAATGTTAAGACTCCAAAAATGATTTCACATAGGATGTAGCACATTTTGTAGCCCCTTCATACAATCTCTATGAAATGTTCTCAACATTGGGAGCTAGTTTAGAAAACTCATTGGACTCAAATTTTCATGAAGGATTCTATTTCACCTTAGAAACTACCACATTCAAAAACATTAAAAAACATAAAAATCATTAAAAACCTAAAAACATTAAAAGAATAACAATATTTAAAACCAATTAAAACATTAAAACATTGAAATCATAAAAAACATAAACCAAAAAATATAAAAATAAAAAATCCAAAAATGCAAAACAAAAATACTTTAATTTTTCTTACTAACATTAGTAACCAACTACTGTATCCTATCAACCATGTCATCCATCATTCCATTGAAAAATTCTATCTTTCCAATGCCTCCATCCAAGGTTTTGAGCAAAATGTGAATGTAGATGTTTCTAGACAAGGCTTATGCTTTGTAGTAACCATAACAATTAATGCATTTTATAACAAAAATATATAAAAATTGAAATAAAAAATAAAAAATAAAATAAAAAATAACATCAAAATTTGCCAAGAAGATCATGAGATAAGTCCATTCGAGGGCTTCCTTTTGAAGGCAAATCACCTAAAATGGAATCCAAGATATCTTGTGCTTCCTTGGCCATCTTCTCCTTCACTTCTTTGCATCATTACTCCTCCTTTGTAGTAGCCTTATTAGCCAATTCCTATTTTTTCCCTACAACCAAATCAAAGCCAAAAAATAAAGTGAAATTAGCAAACATCTTTTATCAATAAAACATAATGAAAGATGATACCAAAAAACTAAAAAATTACTTAAATTAAAAATATTTACATATCATCCATAGGTTGAGTAGCCTTGTTTAACCTAATTGACAATTTTCTAGGTGTTTGTTGGCTAGAATCAATGACATTTTTCTCAACTTGTGTCCTCTTTATCTTTTCTCTAGTAGCACCATCTACTTCTCTGTGTAGTGTTTTTTCCTTTTCTACCTTACCACGCATAACATGGGGCTCAACCCCCATGTTGTTAGGGAAGTAACCATATAGATCGCTACCATTCTTAGTAATAATAGATAATGATCTCTCACATCCTACCCACTTTTCATCTTTTTTGATGATCAAGAACTCTACAATCCTTTTGAGATATGCAAAAAAAAAAAAGTATGAAATGTATGTGATATACTAAATCAAGTTTCTTTTGGAGTTTTTATATTTCATCCCTTAGACTAATAACCAAAAAAGTACCCCAATCAAACCTAGTACCATCAATTAGCACCTTTTTCATACACCATGCTTGTTTAACTCCTATGGTTTTCTTCTATGACAAAAGCATGGAAAATATTCTAAAGTAGAAGAGGAGGTACAACTCATTCGCCTCCTCAATATCACACTTGTCAAAAGACAATACTACCCCAGGAGATGAGTTAAGCCAAGCCTTCATATCCTCTCTAGAGCTTGCATCTTTCCCTACACTAATGATCACCTTAACACCACTAGTAGGTACACCAAAAAGATTGCTAAACCTTACCTCATAAATGTTTAAAGCAATAGATAAATCACTAACACAAGTAAAAAAGTTGGTGACTCCATCATCAAATGAATTAACAATATTCAACATGTCAACCTTTAACATGGATGGACTATGGAATGTAAAAAAGTTAAATAATCTTGCATTAGTGATCCTCTGTTGGATGTTTGCAAGGTCTTATTTGAAAGCCTTTCCTATGCTCTATCTACTTTACCCTACTTGAGAAGAATCTTCTCCTCAAATTAACTAGAAGTGACCACAATGATTATATATTTGCGCAAGGAATCTATAACACAAATCAAAGTTAGCCTAATAGCCATTAAACTGTAAATAAATAATGTATCCTATAGAAAATAATAAAACTGAGAATCATAAAATTAAAAAACAAAAAAAATGTTAGAAATAATGGAAAAAATTAAACAATTTTCATGTATCAAACTTGGAAAAAGCTAAAACTATAGGTTGAACATGCGTATCAACCCCAAAAAAATTTTGCACATTTGGTGGTCATACACCTTTGGTATGCATGAAAATATTACATCTAATACTAGGAGCTAGTTAAGCACTTGCACTCTTATAACATCACCTTGCCTAAATTCCTCCAAGGTTGTGCAGGCTATAGACAAGGTTTGATCATTTTTTTCCAATTCTCAGATGTGCATCTTAAACCTACAAAACCAAAACATGAAAATAGTCAAACAAATAGCTATAAAACCCAAACAAAAATGTGTCAAACTAAAACAAGGCTTACACTTCTAATAGATAAATGGCTTTAGGAGGATTCTAAAATAGAGTGTTTAGTCGATGATCCATCATCAAGGTGTTGTTTACATTATATCAAAAATACATCTGCATCTCCCAAATGCTCGGTAACTATCGAACCCCTATGGAGTACAAATCCCCATTGTGCTCTATTTCTATTTGGATTTCAAGATCATCCATCATGTACTTCAAGATATAATTAGAGTGCCATACCACAAAAGTCTCTATAATTATAGATGCAACATCCATGGTCAAGTGTGACCACATTATTATACTATAATGTTCTAGTAGGTACATCAGGAACTCTCTAGCACTGGGTCTAAACCACACATGAGTGTGGTAATTAATGTCCATGTCAAGTATCAAACTACTCTAGGTAGCCACTCCCATATAACATAGAATGCCTACCAACTCCACAATGATCAAAATTGGTTTTAGTAGAGCCCTACACCTAATGAAAATATATAAGCATTAGATATTAAAACATTTAAAAACTGAAAAACAAATAAAATCAAGGAAAAAAAAACCTCAATAGTGGAAATGTTAGCATGAGAACAAGGAAAAAATAAAAAATAACCAAGTTCATTAACATAGTTACCATTGCAATACAAAGCAAAATTCAGCCTTTGTACATCTCAATTAACATAACAAAAAATCAAATTTTGACATTTTGACAAGCGAGTGTCATAGAAAAAATTAGATTTGGTATTTTGACAACTATTTGACATAAAAATAAGACAATATACACTTTCAAGAATCAAGTTTGACATTTTTTTAAACAGTTAACATAAAAAGTATCAAGCTGGCATTTCTACAAATAGTTTACATAACATTGATGTTTTACAAAAACATATGGCCAAGATTGATACTGTTGGGATTAGAGAAGCACAAAAATCCCATAAACAATGGCAAGAAAAATCAAATAGCCCAAAACATTGAAGATGTATGAAGAATAAGACAAAAAACACAAGTTTTCTTAGTTCTAGGAGCCAATTCGCTATCATTCTTCCCATATGAAAATCCCAAAGTCCTCTATACACTATTACATCAACCCAAGGAGTGTCATAAGCCATCTTTGTAGAGCCCAAGAACTCACATGTTGTTCATGGAGCTAGGAAAAATTCACAATGTCCAAATTTAATCCCAAACACTCATATGTTGTCCATGCTAACCAGAAAAAAAACCCAAAACTTTGCATTTCAAACACAAATTGATTAATGCAACCCCATAACTGTGAAAAATGTAGAAAAAAATTTTAAAATTATTTTCAACTATATATGTAGTGAACATGACTAGAACAACCCATATTAACCATCAATGTTGCACTTACAAGTACAAGAAAAACTCCAATTTCACCAAAAATTTAGCCAAAAAAGCCCTAATTTGTAGTTCATTGACTACAAACAAATTTAAAAAATTCAAAATTGACCCATAACCCTCTAGAAATGCATCTATTCTTCCCATGGATCCAAGATTTTGATCATACATGGTCAAAACCCTACCAACACTACCAATTTAGCCATAGTAAAACCCAAAAAACCTCAAAGAATAATGCCAAGATGCTATATACTAGGTCAAGAAAAAATCCAAATCTTCGTAAAAAAATTTTAAAAATTCAATTCAACCTCTATGATGGTTGAAAAACCTCAAATAAAAATTCTATGCTATTGAGACCTTAAAATCTCAACATACATAAGCTAGAAAAAATGATGAAATTTCATAAAAATAAGCAAAAATAAGGCATCAATGCTACACTTGTGCTAGGGATAAAATCCCTATCTTCATCAAAAAATTCCAAAAATCCTAAATTTCATCCCCCAAGAAAGTTAGAAAACCTAAATCTTGGATTCAATGTAGTTGAATGCAAAAATACCCATTGAAACAAGCCTAGAAGTGGGAAAACGTTTCTACAATTTGGCCAGAAAATAGAGAAAATGATGGAAAAATTGTACTTGGTAATAATTAATGAAGATCCCTTTCTTGAAGATGGATTTGAAAGCCTTGATACAATCTATATAGCCTCCTCCACCTATTTCAATCTTGGATTTCAGCTTGTTGATTCACTCTTCTTCATCATGATTACCAAAATATGGGAGTTCTACCTTTGATTGTTGTAGAAAGAAGCTCAAAATTCCTAGGTTTGTTGTAGCAAACTAGGCACAAAAGATAGGAAAAAGAAAAATTTGCTATAATATGTTATGCAAACAAGTTTATAATCCCAATTCTAGCTCTCACAGGTTGGACAAAGGATATTAGGTAAGAAATTAAGCTCATGCTTGAGGTTTGGATTAAAAAATTCTTTCTAGATGCCCACATGTTATGAATATTCTTCCATGCATGTTAAGAACTGCCCTCCACATGCTATGGTTTGGAAATTAGCTAGAAAATTAGTCCTATACATTTGCATCTATTGAAAAATTTAACTTTCCTAACTCAAATGCTACAAATAGGGTGGATTTTGGTGGTGTGTGGACCCCACATGCATGGGCAAAATATCCAAAACTTGACACACTGCCTCACACATTAGGAAGGTGAAATAAAGGAAGAAATTAAGCCCATACATTGTCTTATTCAAGATTTATGATTTCAAGCCTCATAGGTTATTAAAACAGTCAATTTTAACCATAGGTAGACCACAAGCTAGAATATCTTTGGTTATATATGCTAGGAATGGAAAATTAGTTGGGAAATTAACCCCACACACTAACAATATATTGTCAAATGAATTTCCCTTGCTTCACATTATACCCATCCACTCTCATATGCTACCTAGTGGATTCCATAGAGTCTAAGAAAAATCACCAAAAGTTCCACATGTTGTGGGTGGGAAATTGGAAAGGAAATTAACTACCATATTTAGTCAAAAATAAAACCCTAGCTTATACACTACTAGGATTAGCCTCACACATTAAGATGTGGGCCCCACAAATCTCTACCCAAAGTACCTTTAGTCCCATATGCTAGGATATCATGGAAGACATAAGTAAGTTAACGACTAAGCCAACATTGTCCATACACTACCTAAAATTAGTCAAACTCACTGTGAACTACCCATATGCTACTCACACACTAAAACCATGTATGGAGCAATGTGTGAGACATAACCTAATTATTGACATGCTTAAATTTACTCATACACTATCCAAGATGGTCAAACAAGCCATGAATCCACCCCACACTACCCATACACTAACATACCAAGCCAAACAAGCCATAGACTTAGTTAATATTCCTCACAAACTACTAATCTAGGTTCTACATGCTATGGATCAATTCCATAATGCTCACATGCTACCCCACTAGGTTCCACACATTGTGAATCAATCCTAGAATGCCCACATGCTGTCAAATTAGGTTCCACATGATGTGGATTAGTCATAGGATACCCACATGCTATCAACCCAGGCCATACATGACCCCACCACATCCCATAATGTCCACATGCTATGACATAAGCTTCCACATGCTAGGAATGGAAATAATTAGATTTTGCACCTTATTTGACATAAAAACCTATTATTTTACTTATTTATAGCCTATTTTTAGGGAATTTCATCTTATTTTAACACATAGTAATCCAAATAACCAATTATTATTATTTAATATCATTTTTGACCCTATCTAAGCTCATATGACCTCATTTTAACATCATTTGATATCATTTGACATCATTTAGTATCATTTGACCTCATTTTGACACCATTTGGCCCTTATTTAACCTTATTTTGCAACAATTGATCCTCATTATACCTCTTCCAACCTTAGTCTACTTTCTTTGAACCTTATTTTACCTTGTTTTTCCTAGTTTTACCTTGGTTTATCTTGTTGTGATCTTATTTTACATTATTTTACTTTGTTTTGACTTTTCTTACTTTATGATTATATTATTTTGCATTATTTTAATATGGCTTAACAATTATATCATATAAATTGTAGTTAATATGCTTTTTTTGACATGCAAGATCAAACTATGGACACATGGGCATAATTCAACCTACCATTAAGCTTGAATAGACCCTATGGTGATGTCAAACAATCAATTGATCTCAAATGCCTAGATCTTGAGCTTGAGAGCATGTTCGACCATGTATCCTTAATAGAGAAGTCCCTAGAATGGCTTGATTGCATAGTCAAAATTGCTAAATTAGAGGCTTGAGACATTACAAAGGATTCTCTAGTTGAAGTTCATGTTATAACCTACAATGATGAGGAGAAAACACTGAAGCTAGGTTCTTCACTTGAATGCCATCTGGCCCAAGACATCACAAGGCCCTCCAAGATAACATTAAGTTCTTTGCATGGTCATGCAAAAACATGTCAGAACTTAACCTATTCTTAGTTCACCATAACATTATACTTGATCCTAACATTAAGCCTATTAAACAAAAGTTGTGTAAGATTAGACCAAGACCTAGCCCTAGTAGTCCATGATGAGATCAAGAAGCTTTACCAATTAAGTTTCATTTGAGCTATTGATTATACTAATTGGGTATCCAACATAATGATATTCCCTAAGAATAATGGGAATATTTGTATTTGTATTGATTTCTATGACCTCAACAAGGTAACCATTAAGGATGACTTTTCTTTGTCTAGTATTAGTCAACTTATTAATACTACGACTAGCCATGCCTTGTTATCCTTCATGGATGAATTTGCAAGATACAACCAAGTTAGGATCAACCCCCAAAAGCATTAATTGTATATGATCTTCATGACTCCTTAGTGAACATTTTATTATACGATGATGCCTTTTGATCTGAAAAACACAGGTGTAACCTACTAGTAAGCCATGACTTACATCTTTAGTGACTATATACTAGGCTTTCTTAATGATTATGTTAACTATATAGTTATAAAGTTCAAGGTATCCTATGACCACGCACAAAACCTAAACCTAGTACTTCAACATTGTCTTAAGTATGAACTCTGACCTAATCCTAAGAAGTATGTCTTTGGTGTTAAAACTAGGAATATGCTTGGTTTCATAGTCTCTGAAGTAGGGATACAACTTGATCTTAATAAGGTTAAGGCCATAACCAATTTTTTAACACCTAGAAACATTAAGTAACTATGAGGTTTGCAAGTTAGATTGCAATTTATTCATAGGTTCACCTTAAGGTCACGAACAAGCTACAACCTATGCAACACCTACTCAAGAAGGGAGTTCATTATGAGTGGACTAACCAATGCTAAGGAGCCTTTACTAGTTAGCCTAGCCACTGATTGTGTATCCCACTTAGAAAGATAAACCATCCTACATTAACCTTACAATCACTAAAACATCCATAGCCTCTTTGCTCTATCAAAAAGGGTATTTCAGAGACTAAGTGGAAAAGACCCAAAACATGGTATTCACTTCTGCATCATGACTGACAACATTATTAACAAAAACATAGTAAACATCCACTAAATATAAAGGAAATGACTTAAGAAAATAGAAAATTATAAAGAAATGAAAAACATAGTAAGAATTAGAAAATTTTTAAGAAATAGGAAAATAATAAAAAATTGTAAATAAAAAGTGAAAATGCACTTCTTAGTTCTTTATTTAAGATGGGGCATCTCCTCCATGACTCAACTCATGGAAAGCATTTGGAAAATGAACTACACATCCCCTTGGTTATACACCATAAGTTTTCTATTTATCATGTTTAGTAATTTAAGTTTTGCTTCTTAGCATACTTAATGTTGATGATAATTAGGTTTCCATCATTTGGAAACATATATTTAGCTAGACTAAAAGGTATTTTATTTTAGAGAGTCTAGATATGTTTCATTTTTTATTTTCTATTTTAGTTCTTGGGTCTTCTTGCTTAACATCTTCTTTTGGTGTATAGTGAAAGTGTAAGATGTCCTTTTCTAAGTTCTCTATTTGGTTCATTTTCTTAGGACTAGACCTAATAAGTGAATTGGATGTTTTCATGCATCTTTTAAATGCTTTGGTATTCTCATTTTCTAGTCATTAGGTGTCTTTTAGTTAAGTGGATATTATGTAGACATACTTTTGCACACATACTTGTTCCACAAGTTTGTTATGGATTGTTATAGGGATCATGTTAACATTTTGAACTTTTAGCCTGTAAATACATTATTTATTATTATTAGTAATGCATGGAATTTTCTATCCCTCCACAGTAATAGATTCATATTTTATGTTTTGTATTAGAGTGATAATGGTTATTAGCTTTTGCATAGGATTAGAAGACATTGTTTTTGTGAGGAAGAAAGTTACATCATATTGGCTTTGCAATAGTTCTAATGAACTAGTTGATCTACTAAATTGATTCAAACATGTAGAAATCATTATATAAAAAAGCACATTTTCAAGGCTTGTGCTTAGCGCTATTGTCAATTCTTCTTGCATTGTTGGTTATGGCATATGTTGGAGGAGAGAGTATTGAGGATGCAATGGATGATGAAAGATATGGAATGGTGACTCCACATGAGATGTTGTGGGTTGATGGTATTCAAGAGAGTGGTAGTAGTGTGTTGATGCATGGGTAGTAGGATCATTCAGAGAAACATATTTTTGAACATAGTATCCATAAATGTCTGGTTGGTGATAATGGTTTTGCTTGTTTGATGATGACATCCCCCACAACTATGGGTTTTTCCATAATTGTTGATAATAGTCTTGTGGTTGATAAGAAGTCGCACTTGGATAGTGTTGTTGGTTGTAGGATTATCTATAATTGCCTTGTGAATAAGACAACCTCCTAGGCATTTATTTTTAAATAAACTTAGGATTCAAAGCAAAAGCCTTAAACTCTTGTAGATGTAACATAACTGAGCAATAGGCCTTTGGATGTTCATGTTGATAAATGTCACATCCATCTTCCTCCTCTAAATCTAAGTCTGCAACCTCTTCTGCTATAGATATTTTTACTTTTTTTTTATAAGTGTCCTTTCCATTTTCCTTGTTCTTCTTCCTCTTCTTATTTTGATCCCTTGATCCTATTTGCTTTACCTTTTCCTCTATGATTTTCAAGTTGTTTGTAAATTTTTCATTTATCAACTCCCACATCTTATCTACCCTAGATTCAATCTTAGTGATAGACCTTTTTATTAGCAATATTTTTTGTGAAATCAATGTATCAAGAGCTACTTCTTCTTCCTGATCATAAATATGGACCGTATTCTTATGAAGAGTTGGGTTCCAATTATATTCTTCTATACTCTCCCTTTTGCATAGCTCTCCTTCTTCTTTTGTCACCTATTCTATTAGCATTTGTATCCAATGGGCTCTCAACTTTGATAATTTTCCATGGGCATATATCCCAATGGTTTTTCTCATTTTATTACAAACCCCATCTATGATATGATGAAGCTACTTATTTTAAGAAAACCCATGGCCTAGGCATCTATGTAGTAAATAATAATACCTACCCAAGGTTGTATCAAGGGATTCATGATTTTCTTGCTTCCACCCTTGGATTTAGTTTTTTAGATTTGACACTCTTGAATAGGTTTTGTATTTTTTGTTGAAGAGCTCAAGCATTATGGACCATCAATGGATTGAATCTAGTTCCAACTATCCATATCAATTTTTAGCTTCTTTTATTAGTGTCCTAGGAAATAACTTAAGATTTTTCCACTTACTTTCAATATTTTTTCGATGTGCAAGTGAAACACCTCAAGGAAAAATTCATGTTTCAAACGAGAAAGCTTGATAGCCAAATTTTTGTCATGAAATTTGATTGGATTTCAATGTAAGTAGAATTGCCGTATTTTCCAATAAAAAAATCTTCCTTATGACCTTGTTTTATCCAAATGCTAGTCTCTTTTTAAATATGTAAAATGAAGTTCATAGCTCATAAGCTATGAATTTTATTCTACCAACTTATGAGAGCTAAAAAGTCAAAAATGCTGCTAAATTTAACATCAAAAGTCAAAAATGCTAGTGGCTCATACATTGCAATTTTGAGTCATAAAAATGACCCAGATACACTATGTAACCATCTAAAAAATAAGTGGAAATGTAACTGACATAAGAACAACAAATTAAAGGCCTATTTAAGCCAAATCAAACATCATTTTTTCGATCTTTTGGCAAAGTGTTTGGACAATCTTTTGGTAGCATAAATTTGGCAAAAAGAGACCCTTTTTAGTAAAGAGTGGGGAAACAATTGTAGATTTTATAGCCTTTACAACACTTCTCAGCGTAGATCACTAAGAGCAAAAATGGCTTGTAGCAACATTTTTTGTAGTATAGATCAATCAAGAGACTAGTGTAGATCTAGTGTAAAACACACCCTACATATTGCACTAGATTTTAAGGATATTTTTTTTATTCTTAGGTTTTAAAGCCTATCAATCTATATTTTCTAAATTTTTTTGTTTTCAACATTTCACAACATTTAATATAAAGTTTGCAATGTTTTTTTTTCGACAATATTATCTCTTATTTTCTCTTGTTCTATTCTTGGTTCAATATTGAAACTTATAGTTACATATTTTGGTTTAAAATGCTCGATAACATACTTTTTTAAGTCCTTAGGTAATCAGTAAGATTGCCTAAAATACCCCAGATCCTTTTTGAGGCATGTGGATCTTGGGTTTAAAACTATTTGCATGAACTTTCTTAGTTTTCCAACACCAATATTTTCCATCATTATGGTTTTCTAGTTCTAGAAGAAGGACCTCCACCTAAGTTCTTAGCCTTAAAAAAAACCTATCTGCAAAACATTTCTTTGCCTATTTTTACCCTATTACATAGCGTATCTTGGAAAAACAAAGTTATTTTTGGATTTTCTACAACCAACTGTTTTACATCATAGTAAGTTTTTATAGTTACTATTGCAAAAGTTAATTTTAAATTATTTTTTAACATTTTGTTGTTGAAGTGCATAGTGTTGTTCCTATTCCCTACATTATACAATTCAAAAATTATTTTTTTCGTTGCAGTGTGCAAAGTCTTTCCTGCTCCCTATGTTCATAATTTTCTACATCTACACTTTTTTTTACAAAAATTTTTCTCACATACGCTATAGCCTTTTTGATTTTTTCTTAGCATTGATACATTGGAAAAACTTGTTTGTTCAAGTGTAGTTGCAATTTATTATTATTATTTTTTGTTTACATACACTCTAGCCAAATATTCTATGCTCGTATAAGCTACAACTTTATATGCTACAATTTCATATGATGTGAAGCTTCACACATTACAACAGCCTTCACATGTTGCAGTCTTACACATTGTAAGCTTTACATACTATGAAGTCTTACACACTGTAGCCTTTACATGCTACAATCTCATACACTCTAAGCTTTATATATTATGAAGTCTTACACACTGTAAGCTTGACACACTACAACTTCATGCATTGTGATCCTTATTTGCTACAAACTTATAGCTCGTTAAAATGCTAGAAACCTTAAAATATTTTGTTGCACTTGTCCAATTAATTAATCTCCTAAATTTTATGTCTTTTGTTTCAACTATCCTACCATACAACATCATTGTCATGGCCATGAACCAAGAACTCACTCACATTTTTTATCACAAGGATCCAACTATAATGGAGCATAGGTAGTCCCTTAGGCTAATGGGATACAACCCTGCATACACCAACATTACCAAGGAATATTATAATTTTATATGTGCAAAAATCTAAGTTGATCTACCAATCCCATGGAAGGAGTTATACTCCAAGCATGAGTTTGAGTTTATTTATAGGAACGGGAAGGAGTATGTCCCATTCCCATATGATAAGATTGACCTTTCAAAAAGTTACATTACCTTGTTTGCCTAAATGATAAATGCTGATGAACAAGACCAAGAGGATCAGTACAGGTTTAGGGAATAGTATGATAACAATGTTAATGAGGAAGAACCCGTATAGCAACCCATCTCCAACTTATTTGTAAATAATCCCTTATATTCCATGTAGGTAATGCCTACCACCTCCTTGGGTCAAACTTCCCAGCCAGCTTTCTAGGCATATTTCCTATTTACAACCATGCCCTTTGCAATCCAAACTTATTCCCCACAGTCACCACCCATTACCTTTTCTATGTTTCCTTCTTTTATCACCTTGGCAAGCCCTTCTTTGGAACCTCAAGTCCCCCAAACTTCTCGCATGCCCTTCATTTCCTTCATCCTAAAAATCCCTATTCAAAAATCATTCTCTCTATTCAACCCCCTACAATGATGGCCATAAGAGCATTCCAATCCATGCTCGCATGTCATCAAGCAATCTACCCACCAATGCAACTCACCATATAACCAATGCATCCTACAGGAGCAACCTAGAACCTAGATCAAGCCTTTGAGCTAAACCAAAGCCTTATTGATAAACTAGAAAAGCTAGAGGCTAGTATCACACAAATGGTGAAGGTTATGGACATTTACTAGGATGATCCCATTCACCCTATCATTCACCAAATAATCCTTTCGGTAGGCATCTTGATCCCATCACTTCACCAAATACAATGGTGAATGTGCTCCTAATGTTTATTTAATTACCTTCCACTTGGAGTGGCTACTACTACAAGCTTGGCCACACACCATGTTGTGTGTCCTCCCCATGTCCTTGATCAAAAAATTCTTGGACTGGTATCAGTTGCTGCCTAGAGGATCTATCTCTTTCCTAGATGACTTGATAAGCCAATTTTTCAACCATTTCAAGTACAACTTAAAATATAAAATGATGCTAAATCAACTCATGAAAGTGAGACAAGGGTCCCTTAAACCTATTCAAAAGTTCATACAAAGATAAAATGCTATGCTTAACGAGATTCCTAAACCCATCTTTGAAACACATCTTTTGACCATTTTCAAGGGGATGGTTAACAACTTTATCAAGTCTAAGATTTCTTATTTAGATCTCTAATTCCTTAGTCAATCCTTTTCTAGAGCTAAGAACATAGAGAAATACTTCTTTAAGCTAGTATGACTTGGTTATGACCTCTTTTATCCACCATGAAGCATTGGTAAATATGTTGACTTCCATTCTTGAAAGTGAGGAAATCCCAACCAACGAAGAGTCTATCCACATAGTGATCGTACCACCATCACCTAGGGAATAAATGAAGTGAACCATCTTGATGTTGCATGATAGAGGTAAAAATTAATTCACATAGTGCCGAAATATTAAGAGCTTTCCTCTTCATAACCATTAGATTTGGCTAGTATAGGGTACACTAAGTACGTGTTGATGATGAAGTAGTGATGAACATTATCTTCCTACCCATTGTAGAATGCTTAGGTTTGGTTGAGAACATCCAAGATACCTTCACCTCTATGCGTAAGTCCTTTAATGGATCATGGGTAGTGGTGAGAGAATTGATTTCATTAGACTTCATGGCTAGGAAACAATTCTCAATGTTTGTTGATTTCCTAGTTATTAAAGATACACTAGGCTTTAACTTAATTCTAGGAAGATCATGGATGGCCAAGTTACAAGCAATTTCTTCCTCAATCCATCAAGAGATTCATCTACCTTACGAGAAAGATGAAATCATTATCCACAAAGACAATGTAGTCCTATTGTCTACCAACAATATTAACTTTGAGTAGGGATTTGAGGTGGAGTTCCAAGAGGAAGCTCGTATGGCCAAAAACTAATCAAGCCAAAGTCAACAATATTGGGGTCATGAACAAACCTTGGGAAGAACTTCCATTTAATATCGTGATCAAGGGAAATGGAGAATATAAGATCATGTAGCAAAATCCTTATAAATTTCCTGATCTATCAAAGATTAAGAAGTAACTACATGATTAGCATGTTGAACGTTTATTCCCTTAAACATCCAATGTAGCCTCTTACATAATAACCTTCTTTTTACAATCTTTATTTACATGTTTACATTTGGTTTTATAATTTTTTCTTTATTATATTATGGCCTTATTTTTTGTTTTCGCACTTCTTCATGACTTATGTTTATCTTTTACGTTTACAAAAAAATATAAAACAATGGAAAAATAGAAAACACAAAATATCATAAGAATCAAAAAAATGTTAAAACATAAAAAATAAAAGAAATAAAAAATAGTAGCCTATACCAATTTTAAACCAAAACCAAAATATGACATGTAGTATATCCAAAACCAAAACAATAACCATAGTGATAATTACCAACAAACCAAAATGAAAAAGGTCAAATTAAGACAAAGCTTATGCTTCTAGGAAGTAAACAATAGCATGAGGATTTTGAAATAAATATTCAATCTATGACCCTACATCAAAGTATTATTTTCATTGTCCTAGGAATACTCTGGCATCTCCTAGATGCCTGGTAATTGACAAACCCCTATAGAGTGCGAACTCCCATCCTACTCAATTTCTAATCTAGGTATTGGGATCATCCACTATGTACTGCAAGATGTAATTAGAGGACCCTATCACAAGAGTTTCTATAATTATACTTGTAACATTCATGGCCAAGTGTGATCACATTATCACACTGTAATTCTAGAGCAAGTACATTAGGAACTTTGTTATACTTGGTCTAGGCCATCCTTAGGTGCAACTATCAATGGTCATGTCAAGCATCAAACTATTTTGGGTAGCAACGTAGAATGCCTACTAACTTCACAATGACCAATATGGGTTTCAGGAGAGCCCTGCATATAACCAAATCACATAACCAAAAAATCATAGAGACCATAAAAATAGCAAAAGAAAAAACTAACAAAACTCAAACAAAAATGGCCTCTAGAGTAACAACATTCACATTAAATAAAAAATACAAAAGATAACCACATTCATTAAACAAGTTACCATTCTAGTGCAAAAAAAAATTCAGCCTTTTATACCTCAATTCACATATGAAAAAAATCAAAGTTGACATTTCTTAAAGCCATTAAAAATAGGAAAAATTTTATTAAATAGTTTGATAGTCAGTTGACATTAAAATAGAATAGTCTAGCACTGTGAAAAACAAACTTGATATTTTGTCAAACAATTGAAATGTAAATTATCCAATAAATTTTTTTTTAAAATAGTTGACATCTCATAGAAATAGGTGGCCAAAATTGATAGTGTTGGAAGTTGGTGAGTGAAATTTTTGACAAACAATAGGCAAAAAGACCCAAACAGTCCCAAACACTGGGAATATATGAAAAGTGGAAGCAAGAAACATGAGATTTCTTGGCTCTTGAAGCCTACACATTGCCATAACTTCCCACAAAAAATCCCAAGGCCCCTCACATGTATGCTACCAAGTCTAGAAAGTGCTATACACTATTCATGAGACTAGAAAAATCCACAATGATCAATATCCAGGCCCAAAACTTTACAACCAAAACTTAAAATCGACCAATGCAGATCCTAGGGCTAGGAAAAATCTTAGAAAAATTTTTACAAGTTATTTTTAATCATAGATGTAGAGAACATAGCCCAAAAAACCTAGATTCACCATTAATGCTACACTTATAGGTGTAGGAAAACCAAAAGCTTCACCAAAATTTTGACAAGAAAAACCCTAGTTTACAATTCACTAACTATAGAAAAAACCCATAAAAATTAAAAAAAAAAACTCCAAACATCATCTAAGAACTTTCTACAGTAGATCTTCCATCCCCAAGAACCTAGGACGCTAACCATATATGGTCAAAAAATCACCAACACTGCCAATTTAGCCATGGAAAAACTCTGAAACCTCAAAAAATAAAGCCAGAACATTATACACTAGTTTAAGAAAAATCCAAATCTTTGTAATAAAAAATCAAAAAAATATAATTCCACTCTAAGATGGTTGAAAGACCTTCAAAAATAATCCTATGCAATTGAAACTCAAAAATCTCATTGCACGTAGGCTAGAAAAAACCCCAGAATGTTTCCAAAATAACTAAAAAAAGGGACATTAATGTTGTATATGGTTTGGGGAAAAAACCAAAATATTCATAAAAAATTCAAATTTCATCATTTAAATAGTCAAAAATCCTAAATCCTAAATTCAACGCAAATAAAATGCCAAAATATCCATGAAACAAGCCTAGAAGTGAAAAAATGTCTCCACAATTTAACAAAAAAATGGATAAAATGATGGAAAACTGGTACTTGGTAGTCATCAACTAGGATCCTTCTCCCAGAGATGGATTTGAAAGCCTTGAAATGATCTATATGACCTCCTCTACCTCCTCCAATCGTAGGTTTTGAATTGTCCATCCCTTTCCCTTCACCATGGTCACTAAACTTTAACAGTTCTACCTCTAACTACTTAGAAAAAAGCTTAAAATCCTTGGGTTTGCTGCAACATGTTGGGAAACAAAAGGTAGGAAAAAGTAAAAATTACTAGAATAAGTTGTATGAATGAATTAATGATCCCAAATCCAATCTTCACATGCTACACCAAGGAAATAAGGAGGGAAAATAGGATCACATGTTGGGATTTGGGTTTAGAATCCTAGTTCCAATGTCCACACATTGTATAAATTTTTCCAAATATGCCAAGAATTAACCTTGATATGCTACAAGTGGGAAATAGAAAGGGAACTTAGTTCATAGGTTGTGGATTAATGAAGGTTTTTGGTTTTCAAGCTCCTACACACTACACTTGGAAAATTAAGGAAGAAATTAGTTTCCAACATTGGGCTTTAGTGTAAAAATCCTCTTCTAGATGCCCACACACTACCCATAAAATTATTTATAAGCCAAGAAATTTCCTCCACATACTATGATTGGAAAATAGACAAGAAAAATAGCTTTACATGCTAAGTTCTTGAGAAAACTTTGTCTTTTCTAGTTCCAATGATATACATATGGTGGATTTTGATGGTATGTGAGCCCCATGAGACTTGCAAAAAAGCACCAAAAACTCCACACACTATCCTACACACTAGAGAGAGGAAATAGAGCTTACACACTATGTTTTGGTTGATATTTATGAGTTCTAAGCATTACACATTGACATTCAAGTTAATAATAACCATGAGTTGGTCCCCATAGATCATAAGCCAAGATATCTTGAGTTCTACATGCTATAAGAGAAACTTTGACCAAGAAACTAAGCTCTACATAATGCCAAAACTGGTGTTTTGTCTCATACATTGCACAATCCAATCCCACATGCTATGGTAGTGTGTGGAATACAAGCAAGTCACTATCTTAGCTAGACTTTCCCATACATTATGCCAATGTATAAGGTAGCATGTGGGATGTAAACAAATAAATGACTTGGTCAACATGGATTGTACAATTTCTAGAATGATTAAACAAACTATAGATCTCTCTCACACAACCTAGATGCTACTATATCAAACTAAAAAAGTCATAAACTTGGTTAAACTTTCTCGCAAGCTCTAGATCTAAGTCTCACACTCTGTGGATCTAGTCAAACTGCTCACACATTGTCCACATAGGCCCCACAGACTATTGATCTACCTCAAAGTGTTCACATGTTGCCTACACAGGCTCCACACACTATAGAAATAATCCCTAATGCCCACATGCTGTGAATTTAGGTCTCCCACACTGGGAATCCACCATAAAATGTTTACATGTCATGGAAATAGTCTCCATATGTTGGAAATACAAATTTTTTGGCTTTTTTAACTACTTTAACCACAAAAACCCATTATTTTTTCCCTTTATAGCCTATTTTTATTAGAATTTTACCTATTTTGATCACAAAATAACCAAATAATTAAATATTATTAGTTAATACTATTTCAATCCCATTCAAATTTATTTGACCTTGTTCGACTTCATTTTAAATCATTTAAACATCATTTAAAGTCCTTTTACATCCTTTGGGCATCATTTTGCATCATCTTGACATCATTTTACCTCACCCAAGCATCATTTGACCTTATTTGACTTCATCCTCCATCATTTGGTATCATTTTGCATCATTTTAACATCATTCAACCTTGTTTAGCCTTATTTGACATCAGTTTGCACTAATTTGACCTCATTTAGCCCCTATTTAACCTTATTTTACATTATTTTGACATCATTTGATATCATTTGACATTATTTAGATCTTTTTTGACCTAACTCTACATCATTTGATGTCATTTAATATTAGTTAAAACTTGTTTAACCTCATTTTACATCATTTTGATTTCAATTGACCCTTATTCTGCATTATTCTTCATCATGTGGCCCTTTTCTACCTTGTTCACCCTTAATCTACATTTTTTGGCATTAGTTTATCTTTTTATGACCTTACTTTGCCTTTTTTTGCTTTATTTTACTTCATTTTGACTTTATTTCACTCTATGATGTCTTATTATTACATTATGTTGTGTCATTTTAGCTTTGATTGACCAAAACATCATGCAAATGCTACTTAATGTGTTCTTGTTGACATATAGGATAGAGATATGGAGACATGGGCATAATTTTACTTACCTCTAAGCTTGAATGAACCATACGATGATGTCACATGACTAATTAACCTCGATTGCTAAGATCTTGAGCTTGGGAGTCTGTTTGGCCACATAGCTTCAATAGAGAAGTTCCTAGAATGGCCCAATTAGATGATCAAAACCATTAACGTAGAGGCTAGAGACATCATATAATATTATCTAATTGAAGTTCCCATTACAACCCATAAGGATGAGGAGAAAACACTAAAACTAATTTCCTCACTCGAACCCCAAATAACCCAAGACATCATCAATGCCCTTTAAGATAACATTAAAACCTTTGCATGGTTGTACGAAGACATGCCAGGACTTTATTTATGCTTAGTTCAACACAACATTGTATGACACCCTAGCATTAAGCTTGTTAAACATAAGGTGTGTAAGATTAGACTAGATCTAGTCCTAGTAGGCCATGATGAGATCAAAAAGCTTTCTCAAGCTGGTTTCATCCGAGCTGTTGATTACGATGATTGGATGTCCAACATAGTGGTAGTCCCTAAGAATAATGGGAGCATTTGTATCTATATCAGTTTCCATGACCTCAACAAGGCAACCATTAAAGATGATTTCCATTTTCCTAGTATTAATCAACTTATCGATACTATGGTTGGTCATGCCTTGTTATCCTTTATGGATAGATTTTTGGGATATAACCAAGTTAGGATTAACCTAGAGCATCAATTGTATATGACCTTCATGACCCCTTGGGGAACTTTTTGTTACACGATGATGTTTTTCAATCTTAAGAACGTAGGTACAATATATCAATGAGCCATGACTTACATTTTCAATGATTATATGCTAGGATTCCTTAATGATTATGTTGATGATATAGTTGTAAAATCCAAAGTGATAGGTGTTCATGCACATGACCTAAACTTAGTACCTCAACATTACCTTAAATATGAACTTGGAATTAATCCTAAGAAGTATGTCTTCAGTGTCAAAACGAGTAAGATGCTTGGATTTGTAGACTTCGAGGTAGGAATGTGAGTTGACCTGATAAGGTTAAGGACATAACCAACTTATCAACACCTAGCAACCTTAAAGAACTATGTGGTTTACAAGGTACATTACAATTTATTCGTAGGTTCATCTCAAGGCTCACAAATAAGTTGCAACTCATGTAATACTTTCTCAAGAAGGTAGTTCACTATGAGTGGAACGACCAATGCCAAGAAGCCTTTGACAACATTAAGCAAGAGTTATCCCATTTATCAATCATGTACCCTCCCTAAGAATAATAAACCATTCTACATCTATCTTGCAATCTCTAAAACATCCATAGCCTCTTTGCTTTTTAAAAAATGTGATGACGAAGAAAAGCTACTTGTTTATTACTAGAGTCATGCATTAGTAACTTATAAGACCTGATACCTAAGGTCAAAAAGCACTATTTAGCCATAGTCTTCTCTTTGAAGAAATGGATACACTACCTTTTTAGGATTCAAGTCAATGTCATATGTAAGGATAACATACTAAGAGCCATCATGNCAATGGGATCATCTAGTGTGCTTTTAGCACAAGTGATGTGTTGTATGTTAACATTTTTAAATTGTGGCACAAGTGTTTTGGCTAAGTCATAGTAAGGTTGTNTATCTCACCACCTCCCAAATTAAGGATAACACAACCATAGGTCCTAAATTTCCCAATAAACATGTTAACATTGTTAACAAAGTACACAAAGTTTATGAGGCCATCATGCACTTTGAAAAAGCATCAACTACACATGGAGCTAATGCTTCTATCATCATAACACTCCCCTCTAGTGAGATCCAATCCTTTACCTATTGTTTTGAGTTCCCATGTACCAAGAACTTGGTAGAGTATGAAGAATTAATTAGAGGGATGATGATAGCTCATGACCATGGAATTACATGTCTAATGATAAAGGGAAACTCTCAATTGGTAATCAACAAAATAACTAAAGTATATGAATGCAAAGCTAATCATTTACAACCTTACTATGACTTAGCCAAAACACTTGTGCCACAATTTAAAAATGTTAACATACAACACATCACTTGTGCTAAAAGCACACTAGATGATCCCATTGCCACCTTAGCCCTAAGTGTGACACCTAATGTATTTAGAAAATTTTCTTCAATGATAAAAAATTATCCTCTTCCCATCACATAGAACACTAAAGGTGCCTCCATAAAAACCATTGACAATGTTCCTCAACAAGAGTGGTATGACGATATTAAGTTTTATCTCATGCATGATGAACCTTCACAAAACCTAACTACCCCTTAAAAGGATGTTATAGTAAATGATCAAAACAATATGTCATTGTAGCCAATAATACATTATGTCAAAGGTCCTACAATGGTGTATTGTTAGTTTTTGTGAGTAAGGAAATAGCCCATATAGTCTCATAACACATACATGATGGCATATGCAAAGGACACATAGAACCTAGAGAAATGGTGGCTAAAATTAGACAACTAGGATACTATTGATCCTATATGAAAAGTGACCACCTACAAAAGGTGAAGACTTATCACATCTGTCAATTCTATAGCAACCTGATACACATGCCACCAATTGAATTGCATAGTACTCAGATCACATGGTTGTTCTAATGATGGGGACTCGATATAATTGAATCAATAACCCCTAAATTCTTTGCAAGACATAGCTTCATCATTACTGCAACCTAGTACTTTACAAAGTGGATTGAAGCTATCCCTCTAAGGAAAACAGTGTCACAAGAAGTTTGTAAATTTGTCTTAAATAACATTATATCCCATTTTGGACTACTTTTAACCATTATCATAGAATATGAATCATATTTTAGTGGTCAAGAAATGTAAACTTTCTATCAAAAATTGAATATTAAGCATTCGTTTTTATCACCTTATTATCCACAAGCCAATGGCCAAGTTAAATCTAGTGACAAGGTCATCATTAATCTCCTAAAGAAAATTCTATGCAATGCTAAATGGAGATGGCATGAATACTGTACTGACCTAAATCGTCGGTGTAAGGCTGGAAGGGAAACAAACACCAAGAGATCGTTGGGCAGCCACAGCTGACCCTGCCTTCGCTTGAGGGCAAGCTAGAAAAGGGAACGAAGGCAGAGTGCCTTGGATGGTTTGCACGCAAATCAACCAAGGACTTCCCCGAGCGTAAGCTACGGCTAACGCTGGGGTTATCGTAAACAGGATGTAAACGGAATGTAGACAACGATACGAAATGTAAATAAAGCGAATTGAATTATGAATAAAGCATAAACAAAGTTATATTTGTAAAGCATAAACAGAACTAAATACTATAAATGGGAGGTAATAATGAAACTGTATTATTATTGTTTAAAAAAATGTGCACCGGTCAAAGCGTAGTTGCACAAGTGTGAATGGCAAGTCAAACGCCTAGCCCCGGAAAGATATGACACGATGATGCAACGATGTGAGAAGAACTTGGAAGCCAAAAATCGGATGTGCCGAGCGCCCAAAGATTGCAAGTTCTATCCTCCTTCAAAATTTCCAATATCTCCAATCTTTACCTCTTCCTCTCCCTTCTCTCTTGCTGCTTTTGCTTTGCTTCTCTTTGCCTCCTCCAATTTGTGTGAATTGATGGGGTATTTATAGGGTTGGGCTAGGGTTTTGCTTTGACCAAGTTCAATGTACCTATGCTAGATAGTTGTACATGAGTTGGATGTGTGTTGGCAATTGCATACTTTGATTGGGTTCAATGTATTTTACAACTTGTGGGTCATTCCAGCCCATAAAAATACAAATAAATTATAAAAACAAACCCTTGAGTGATAAAACTTTAGAAAGCTTAGGAGGATTGGCTCCAGCCCCGATCCGCTTGAAAAATTATATTATTTTTTCTTTTAGAACCTTCTTACGAGCTGTGGGGTGTCCAAATTAGCTGCATCTGAAACAATTTCACTTCTATGCTCAACAGGAATTCCGAAAGAGACAAAACTGACCAGGTACTTTCCCTCGATGCCACTCCTATCGTCAAGTAGACTTCCATGGCTTATTGGCAGCGACTGGGACAAGAAATTCAGCTTTCAGTTCTGGCAGTGTAGCGAAAGCAGGCTAAAGCACAAGGCAAAACTCCTCATTTTCAACTCTTTTGACGATCTAGAATGGCCCATACTGTAAAGCTTCGGCAGCAACTCAAGAATATGCACAGTGGGCCTGCTGATAAAAACCAGCAAATAAACAGAAGTGCATCTCCCTATAATGGCTTATTTCCAGAGGGTTTTGCAGAGAAAGCCCAAAGGGATTCGAGGGGATGTTTTGTGGCCTGAGCTCCTCAAATATTTGTGCTGTCACATGAATCCGTAGTATGTTTTCGTACTGGAAAGCATCGTAGGAGGTACGCCATTGTTGTTCCTTCCATTTGCAGTGGATCAGTTCATTAACTGTTCTTACATTATTGATTCATGGGGCATTGGCCTGCATCTGGGTACTCCTCTGCACCAGCAAGACGTGATTGTTCATAGATCTGGGATACTTAGTTGCATTTCCAAAATCGTCAATGGCAGCAGGGTCGGTGAGATTCGACGCAGAGTGGCCCATCTCAGGGATGCAGTGCTTGCTGTCTTGAGGAACCATGGCTCGTCCTCACTGACCTCCCATATACTGGTCTTCATCTTGACTTGGAAGCAGGAGTAGTGGCTAATCCGTGGTGTGGTGAATCATTGCATCGGGGGTAGACATTGTTGGTGATGCCTGCAGCGACGGTGGGAGCACAGAAGGTGACGACACGATAGGAGCAGAGACAGCAATGCGGCAGCGTAGGAGATAGCAACACAACAAAGGCAGCGTAGAAACAATGATGCAGGCAGAGGCGGTGGGAGCAACAAGTGACGCAGGAAGAGAACAGCAGCAACAGATAGAGAACAGCGGCGACACAGAAACAACGACGTGGCAGTGGCAGCGGAGGAGACAGCACAGCAGGCCATGCAGGAGAGACAGCACGGCGGGCAGCGGCAGCACAAAAATAGAGACGGCAGGCAGAAAATAATATGCATTCCCTGGACCTTTCCTTTTCTCAAGAATTCGTTTCCGCAGATCCATCCTGATGATCTGAAGAGAATGTAAAGAAATTAGGAGGAGAGAGCGCCGTTGGAGATGGTGACACCGAATAATTGCAGAACAGTAGCTTCGTCTGGTAGTGCAGGAATTGCCCCACGTGCGCACATGAATCTCAGCATCTTCTAGAGCTTTTGCTCATCCTTGAGCACCGATTTGTTGTTTACAACTGAAGGCATCCCTTGCTCCGTTGTGTCAAACATTTTCATTGGGACACTGTCCACGTTGCCATGGAAGGACTTCATGTAATGTCTGTGAGAAAGATCACTTCTTCATCGCTAACCTTAGTGATGTCTACTTCATCCCAAATGTTCAGAATTACTTGGCATGTGGCCTCGTGGGAGGGCTACAGAGGCAACCTATCATTGGAATCATAGGAAAGCAAAGCTCCGGCCTATTTTGCAGCTTTCATAGTTGCAATATGGATAACTAAAATTACAACGGATTTTTTTTTTTGAACGTTGCGATGAGGGTTTTGTTGGCATGGCTGAGGGTGCAGCGCAGCGGAGGATCAGGCGCAGCTGCAGCAGCAATGCCAATCATGATGATTGGACTCCATACAATTTCATGAATTTGCATATGCTATTTCTTCTTTTTCCTCAAGTGCTGCTGCACAAGCAAGCTTACAAACTGTCTTCTAACCCAATCCTGAGCCTGTATCAGTCTCTCCTTTGCCTGAGTCTGACGGCCCCTATATTTGTATAATCCAAGCTTGATGTTGTGGGTCAAGAATTCTCTAGTGAGTGCTTGAAAGGGCTTGAACTATTTTCATTCAAAGTGTTATTCTAAAATTAATGGTGTTTCAAATACCTACTATATGCATTATGGATCTATAGGATAACTTTTTGAACCACAACTGGTGCCACCCCTTATATCTTGGTTTATGGATATGAAGCAATTTTGCCTCTTGAGTTGTAGGTCCCATCCTTAAGGTTAGCTTTGTTTAACTACATCAATGATGAGTTGAACAACAAGATTCATACCATTGACATCAATCTAGTTGAGGAGCAATGAATAAAAACACTTTCCAACATCAAGCGATATCAAGAGAAGTAAAAACAGCATTTCCATCATTGTCCTTATAGTTAGAAAGTCAAGGAAAAATACCTTGTCTTCAAGGTTACATGTGAACATGCTAACAAATTATCAATCAACTGGAAAGGACCTTTTTTGGTTACTAAAGCTAATGGCAATAGATCATTCAAATTGGCAAACATTGATGGGAATGAATTAATTACTCTAGCCAACCATTCCTATCTCAAACTTTATTATATCTAATGTTGACCTATTTTCTTATAGCCTTTGTTTTCCTTTGTTCACAGGTTTGGACAAATGATCAATGTTGACCACTCTAATAGCATACAAAAAGTGAGCTTGTATGATCCTCTATCTTTTTGGCGTTTCAAAATACTGTAAACTTTGTATAAATATGCATGAGCCCACATACTCTAGAAACTACAACTGATGGTAGCCTATATTTGCTTATTATCTCATGTAATCTCTTGTAATAGCATGTATTCTTTGACTTGTTTTCTTATACTCTTAGAGGTGTGCTTGTAGTAGGATGAGCCTAAAGTTATCATAGAGATGTGATTCATCATAGAAATGAGTTACCATGTAATTTCAACACATGATATTCAATTATCTTGTTTGATATTGCCAGTAGTGCTTACCTCACATCATCTCTACTATCCCTTCTAAGCCACAACACCAAAGCTAAATTTTAGCCTTCCTTACCCTGTTAACAATGAAAACCAATGTTCAAAAGTAATACACCATGGTTATGTGACATTCTCAACATGCTCAATCATCAAGTTTACTAAATTTAACACATTTCATTTAAGGAGAAAATGAAACAGAATTCTTCCTTAACAAAGAAACCAAATGAAGGTTTCACTCCCAAACAAAAAAGGAAGAAAATGCCAAGAAAGATAAGAGGCAAATGTATCCTAAAGTCAAGCATATCAATGGCTATCAAAAATAGAGAGAGGGGAAGTTAGGTGGCTAAAGAACCTCAAGAATATAGTGTTAGTTCTTCTAAATGTTATTAAGTCACTAATAGTTCAAGCATAAAGCATGAAGACCTATTTAGTCAACAAATATCTCACCACCATGTCATAACCATGGTGTCAACATTTGTAATTCTTCATTAGCCCATGTGACCATTTGAACAACCATTGTAGTCATTATCTCTCCTTGAATTCTACTCATCACATTGTGACCTTATTTTACAATCATGAGCACTCATCGACATGATTTGACAACTAAAGAATCGAGTATGGAGAAGGAGCATTGGTAATAATTTTGTAGTAATGTTTCACATTCTTTATTGATGTCTTTTGGGTCAATCCTCAAAACATCAACAAAGAGGAACCAATGAAACATGTCAAGGAAAATTCATATTTCAATAAGAAATATTGGTAGCCAAATTTTTGTCATGAAATTTGATTGGATTCAAGCGCAAGCATAATTGCATTATTTTCAAATCAAAATTGCTACCTTTTGACCTTGTTCTAGCCAAATTTTGACCCCCTTTTTAAATATGTAAAATGAAGTTCATAGCTCATAAGCTATGAATTTTATTTTGCTAATGTATGAGAGTTCAAAATTTAAAACGCTACCAAATTTAACATCAAAAGTTAAAAACGTTGGTGGCTCATATGCTATAGTTTTAGGACATGAAAATGGCTAAAA
>MNCI01006273.1:62523-120035 GCA_015680685.1 Gnetum montanum
TTAATATAAAGTTTGTAGTACTTTTGTTTTAGTCATATTATCTATTATTATCTCTTGTTCTATTCTTAGTTCAATGTTGAAAATCGTAGTTACATGTTTTCATTTAAAATTCTTAATAACAATATTTTTAAAGTCCTTGAGTAATCAGCCAGACTACCTAAGGTATCCCAAATCCATTTAAAGGCCTATGAATCTTGGGGTCAAAACTGTTTGCATAGATTTTCTCAATTTTGTAGCACTAATTTTTTTTCCATTACTACAGCAAGCATCATGGAAGGCTTGTAAACGATGTTGTGGATTATAATTTTTGACTCCCTAAAATTTAGGAACGTTGTTCATATTAATCCATTTGATGTAACTTTCCCTTTAATGCCTATGAGGTATTCTAACTACCACCCTGATCTATATCATGTCTCTAGTAGCCAACAAGGGTTCATCATAATTAGATATGTCATGGTGATAATCTCTATTTCTATTTTTTCATTCGTGATGATCATATCTATGCTCCATGTGATACCTTGTATCTTTTCTTTGATATCTATTTCTATCTTCATCTTGATCCCTAGTGAAGCTCTTAATCTCCATGCCTACGTTCATCTTCCCCAAAACTAGATATTGAAGATGAAGAGGAAGATGATGAACTGGGAGAATTACCATGGCTGTTATATCTCTTGCTATGATCCTTTGGTTCATCTCTTATAGGTTTGTGGGAGGTCCTAATCCTTGAGGCCCTCCTTTTTCTAAGACTTATTCCTTCCCCTCTAGGTTTGTTTATAACAATTGAATGTAGTCTTTAATAGTAAGGGTTGAAATAAGCATATGAGACTCCTACTTGTAGTGGTTCACTTCAAGTTTCTTTAATATAAGTCCTATCATTTCTTCTACAAGTGTTCTCATTGTGTGATGGACTATATAGGCCCTATGTGAAGAATTTGATAATGTTTGTGGCTTAAAATATTTTTTTTTTCTTAAAATATAAGTCGTTAATTCTTTTACAGCAATCATTTGTAATATAACTAATCTATATCACTAGCACCATCCTCGGTAATGATGCCAATAATGACCAGCTATGCCAAACCATATAAATCAAAAGAATTCCAATTGAATTCCATGAATTGAACTACTATGGTATCTAGTTTTTTAAGCATTGATCACAAGTCTTTATCTTCTCACCTAGACTAGTTGTAGCTTTACCATGTATGGCTTAGTCCAAAGGGAGGCATATGATTATTGATGTTATTGGGGCCTTAAACTAACTAAATAATAACATAGAAATTAATTATTTAATCTAATAAATAATTAAATTAAATATAAAATTTTTGTAAGGACAATGAGTATCCATTCCCAGCTTACTATACATGTTCTAAACTCATGTACCCACCACTAGAATTACCAAGTGTTTTGCTACTAGGTGAACCAAGCAATAATGCTACTATAGTTACCAAGTGAATATGTGTTTACACTTGATATTGATCATGTTTATTCTACTAATTGATTAATGTGCATAGAAATGTAAATATTAACTAAGTACATGGAAAGTAAATTGCATTGAAAGTAAATTTATTCTAAGTTAAAGTACTATAATGAATATGAATCAATATTAATATTTTTTTCATTCATGGAATGTATTCAAGTAAAAATCCACTCGAATTAGACATCATACAATTAACTCAAATCCATGCTATAGGCACTTACTGACTGTTTGTTAAGATTACAGAGTAAAACTACAAGAGCTCAACTACACTATTGACCAAATGGTGTCAAATATGTAAGAGGTTTTCACATATTTATAGGTAAATAGAGATATTGCATCAACAAGGATTTGTTAACTCATTTAGTTGCATTGATGGGGATGCATGAACTCAGTTGGCTATGTTGACAAGTATGCATTGATGCAACTAAGTTACAATAGATGCGATATAACATCTATGGTGTAGCAGTCAACTAAGACACATCAATGGGGATGCTACAACACAAATGTGACATAGCATCTATGATGTCACATCTATAATATCTTAGCTAACTAATACACTTAACAAAATGATGCTTCATCATATCGCCATGACTTAGTTATTTGACATATTAGGTTTCATTACTCATCATCAAGCTCTAACTAGGATGAGCATTGATAAGATAGGAGAGGTTGAGCTAAATAACCTGGTGAAGATAACAAGATAAATCAATATAGAAATAGAGGTAGATATTGTGATTGCAATAGAAACAAAAACAAAAATTGTGAAAACAAACATGGTAGATAGCATAGCATATAACATAGAAAGGGTCATGATCATGGTAATGACAAAGACCATGATAAATATGATAACTATGATGAACATTTTTCTAACAATGAGGAGCATGATCAACATAAGAGAGACCTCTTACATTCTCACCATGTAACAAAGGGATGACCATATTAAGAAGTTTGATATGAACAACATTCCTAAGTTTGAAGTAGGTTACAATGCACATTCGTATCATTCTTTGTAAGTCTTCCATAATGCCTATGTCTTCTAGAACATAGAAAATGATTGGCAAAAGATCAAATTATTCCCAAGCATACTTATAAAAGAAGTAGAATGGAGGTATTAATCCTTGGAACTAGAATCCATTAGAAGGTGAAGTACAAAAATGGAGTTTTTTATTGAAAAATACCAACTATACTCTTGAGTGTCTAACTTGAGAAAGAAAATTCCATGGGTGAAGACAAGGTAACCATGAGTCCCTTGATGCATCCTTGAGTAGGTATTATTCATTATTGCATAAGGATCCAAGCCATGAATTTTATTAATTAGAGTAGTTGAGATACATTATTGATGGATTAAATAATAAAACAAGTGAGACTCTTGTGGTCTATGCCCAAGGGAAATTGTAAGAAATGAAAGCCTATCAAATTCAAAGGCTAATTGTTTAGGTATCTAAGGAGGAAGGAGAGCTAAATAAGAGAGAAAGCATCGAAAAGTATAACAGAGATTTCCCTCTTCACAAAAATATTGTATGTGCTAATAATCCATGAGAGAATGAAGATCCTATGGAGGAGTTGATTCAGCAAAATATTTTACTAATCCAAAAACCTATTTCAAATATTATAGCAAAGGTAGAAAAAATGTGGGATTCAGTGAATGAAAAATTCATAAATACACTAAATATAGTAGAGAATAAAAAAAAGCAAGCACTAGTGAAATAAAGAGGGAAAAAAAGGAAAACAAGGAAGAACATGTACAAATAGAGAGGTAAAACTTGTACTTTGAAGAAGTTTATGAACTCATACCTAGATGATAGTGATGGATGTAACTTATGCTAATAAAAGCATCCAAGAGGATGTTGCTTCATCATGGCACATCTACAAGCATCAATGAAATATGCTTTGAACTCTAGGTTCATCAAGAAGTAAACACCCATGAGATTGCCTTATGCACAAGTCAATTACAATCTTATAATTAACAGTGGGCTCCTCTTCAATCAAAAGAGCATTATCACTAGTTGTGGTAACACACATAGTTTTGGGGGATTCCACCAACAAGGTAGAAGTATCCTAATAGAAAACCAAGTTCATATGGATATTATGTCCAAAACTTATCTCTTCTAGTGGAACAACTGCTTAAACCCACTCCTCCCACTACTACTATCTACTAAAGTGCCACATACCTACCACTCCTAAAGTCAAATCATACTCCTATTCCTTTCATCCACCTTTGATGCATCCTCAACAATTACATGCTCCTCTTCCTCTAGCACTATCTCCACCTATTCAAGGTGAAATGCCATCACAACCACAATAAAAGAAAACTACAAGAGCCATTAATATGTAAGTAAATGATAGTTCAAGTAGTTCTGAATACAAACCTTAAAATTTTCCCTTATTTATACCTATTAGTCCATCTAAATCGATGCAAGAATTGGTGGCTGTGGATCCCACTTGAAATCCAACATCCTCTAATCCATTAAGTGAGCCACATTCAAACGAAAATTTGACTGTAAAAACTATCATGTCAATCCATTCTATCACAAATTGGAAAAAATCAAATAGTATTCCCAGAAAAAGAATAGATCTTAAAAATCCCCTAATTTACTTATATATTGTAATGAATCCATATGTAAATTTCTACTAGATTCAAGTTCTATAATCAACATAATCTCCTAAGAAATGTACAAGGATTGAAACATGCTACTACTAAAGAAATGCAATATCATAATAGAGCTTACTAATCAATCTACCATTGTCCCATTGAGGTAGGAAAAGGACATTATGATCACTACTAATGGAAGTTCCTACCTAGAGGATTTCATAGTGATCCATGTGGATACTTCCAAAGGGGGGTTTCTCATCATTATAGAAAGTGCTTGGCTAAGCACAATTAATGCCAAGCTTGGAATTAAAGACCTTTTCTTAAATATTTTCATGGAAAAAGAGCATGAAATAATTGAGAAGGAAAGGATTCTACGCATAATGTACAATTATCCAAAGTGAAACTACATGAGAAAGTTGTGAACTGTCACAGAGAGAAATATCAAAACATGTAGTTCATGTGAAGAAAAGTGTGTATGAATGAATGCCTATATATAGAATCCACAAATAAAAATACATCTAATGGTTAATGGTAGATAAAATTTACAAGTCCACTATATCCATGGAACCATAAGACACACTCACCAACGCTAATGTAGATAAACCAAATGATATTGAGGTAGTACAATAAAAGCTTTCCTAGGTAGAACATGTACAAGAAGAACACATCCATTAGGAAGAGTTAAAAATTCTAAAAGAACCTATGGTCAAACTAATTAAATTAAATACATTATTAGAATCACTTGAATATGTCTTTCTTAAAAATGATAAACTAGTAATTATCAATGTAAATCTACCAAAAGAGTAGAAAAAGAAGCTATTAGAAGTTGTGAACAACTACAATCTTTGCAAGGTATTATTATGAGATCATTGGGATTGACCCATGTATGTGCCAACACTACATATATCTATATCAACCCTATAATCAAGACAAAATGCCAACCACAATGTTGGCTAATCCAAAGCTAAAGCATGTAGTTGAGCTAGAGATTAAAAAACTTTTGAAAGTTGGATTCATCTATCCCATTAAAAATAGCAAGTAGGTGACCTCACTTGTAAGTGTGGCAAAGAAAGAAAACCAATGATGAATTTGCATTGACTTTAGACTATTGGATATGATAACCTTCAAATACCACTTTATGTTATCATTTGCTAATTAAGTGTTGGATACTATACTAGAACATTAGTATTATAGCTTCTTAAATTGTTATAGTAATTATAACCAAATCCAATGTGCCTATGGACTAAGCCAAAATAATGTTCACAAGTCCCTCAGGAACTTTTTCCTACAAAAAGATGTCATCTAGCTTGTGAAATGCTCCCTCAATATTCCAACACCTAGTGTTAAGCTTCATCCTAAATTAAATTAACAATGGTGTTAAAATACTCATGAATGACTTCTCCACCTATGAGCCAGACTTTGAATAAGCATTGGATCATTTGGAATAGCTACTAAATATTTTTATGGAGAAAATTTAGAACTCAACTAGTAAAACAACCATCTCATGATCTAGAAAGGTATTAATTTAGGACACTAGATTTTAGAAAAAGACATTGAGGTTGATCCTGAAAAGATCAAGGTCTAGAAAGGTATTATTTTAGGACTAGATTTTAGAAAAAGACATTGAGGTTGATCCTAAAAAGATCAAGGTCTAGAAAGGTATTATTTTAGGACTAGATTTTAGAAAACGACATTGAGGTTGATCCTGAAAAGATCAAGGTCATTCAAACAATCACTTAAAGATCTTATATAGCAAAGGATGTGAGGTCATTTCTTAAACACATAGAATAGTATAGATGCCTCATCAAAAATTTCTCAAAGATTACAAAACCATTTGCGCTTCTCAAAGATACTATAGGTCATAGATTATTGTGAAAAGACATTTAAGCTTCTTAGGTAGAGACTTGTAAAGACTCCAATTCTATAAACATCTAACTAGTCGTGACCATTTCATATAATGAACAATGCATTCAATGACATCTTATGGGTTGTGCTTACTTAATTGAATCATAAAAAATCCATATTAAATCCATTATGTAAGTAGAAGCATTACCAACACACAACTAAACTATACCAAAATTAAGAGAAAGCTAATGGTGGTGTTTTATGAACTTGAAAAGTTCAGGTACTATGTGCTTTGATATTTTATTTTTATATACATTAATCATAGTATAATTCAATTTCTCATAAATAAACCAATGATGAGTCCCAAACTCATTCAATCACTAGTGAGCCTAAAAGAGTCCAATAGTAATATGATTAACAAGAAGAAAATAAAAAATATGATTGCATATCACTTATCTTGATTAAGATGGGATAATAAGGCTAATGAAAAATATTTATTTGACTAATTTCCTAATAATTCTTGTTTACACCGGCCACTATAGTGTCATCATTAGCAACCACTCCTTAGTTTACTAATTACCTCACATACCTAAAAGAGTAAAAGGATTCTTTTTAAATGGGACTAGTGCATGATTCAATAACTCCTACACCGAGTCAAACATTTCATGGAAATATTAGAAAATCTCTATAAAATCTACTTAAACGGTTTGGTACATTGGTGTATTCCAAAGGAGAGCCAACTAAGAGTTCTTCAAGATCCACATGAAGGACCATGCAAAGGCCACTATGTGGGATTAAGAACAATCATTAAAATTCTCATGGATATATATTTCTAACTAATACTCTTTTATAAAGTACATCACTTTGCCAAATCTTACAAACGATGTCAAAGAAATGATGGGATAACAACACAATTTGAGAGACCATAGTAGTGGATACAATTACTAAAGCCTTTTCATTTATGAGGAATTGACTTTATGAGTTCCATCGCCATCTCATTGAATGCCAAATTATATATCATCATCATTGTAGATTACTATATGAAGTGGACTGAAGTAACAATAGTACCTAATTATACAATAGCAAGTATTCCTAATTTTTTGAGCAATAGACAGTAAATAGGTTTAGTGCACCATAAGCACTTATGTCAAATAATAACACATATTTTACAAGGATAACTATCCAAAGTTAATGCAAAATTTAGGGGTAGATCACAAATTAATTACACCTTATCATCCTCAAGCTAATGGCTAAGCTAAAGTCACAAACTGAGAGATAATATGTATATTAAGATGATCTATTAGTACATATAGGAAGGATTGGATCACCAAACTCAATGATGTTCTATGAACCTCTAGATCCACTTAGAAACTTCCTATTAGTTTTCTACTTATGAACTAATACATTAAACTCCCAAAGTTGTGTATCCAAAAATAACTCTATACGCTAAATATCACATGTGACTTGAACTTAAACATCACCTTAGAATGACATGAACAATTGATGAATTTAAATGTTCTAAGTAAAAATAGAATGATTGCCATGATGCATAAGCAAAGGCAAAACCTTAAAACTATATAATTAGACTTTTAACCAAGTGACAAGGTCCTCTATTACAACCCAAACCATGTATCCTAATGTACAAAATTTTAAATAATCTAGAAGGAACCATACATAGTTCACATGGATTAACACTCATCTAACTCAAATAAGCTTATCTTGATTAATGTATAGGAAATTAAGTCATTCTAAGAATTTTATGGAACTAATGCCTCACACACTTTAACCAATATCATTGCTAAATCCATTTTTAAATCTTCTTCTTGAAACTTATTAATGGGGAAGATTCTTTGATTTGAACTAGTGCATTTTTTTCTTTTCGTTTTACAATGTTTGGTTTTACAATTTCTTGGAGTTTTTTAATTTCTAAAATATTTTATATTTATTTCCCATTTTCTAATTCTTAATATGTTTTCATTTTCTTTATATTCTCTACTTTATTTTATAATTTTATAATTTATTTTGATTATTTTTATACTTTTATTAATAAAATTATCACTTATATGCAAGAATCAACTTTATGGTTATAATTGCATTCTATGCTATCCTAGCTATTGAAGGAATAATTATGCAAAGTAGTTAGACCATATCATCCATTCCCTCATCTCCATTAATAATTCATTCATATCATGAAAATAATGTGGTACATATTACATTTTGAAATAAAAATTAATCCATGGTTAGTGTACCTTAAACGGAGGAAGAACCAAGAGGATTGGATAAGGATGTGACATCAAGGGGAGTTATTAATTTCTTGGACTTCCACCCTAGGTTCCACTAGTGCCATGATATACTACCATTTATATTTTTCATTATTATTAGGGAATATTATTTGACAATAACTATTCCCTTATTACATCACTAGAAAATGCATGTACTCATGTTCAAAGCTAGTCCTATGACAAGGATCAAAAATTAAATAATTAATTGATATACAAGGAAACCATTCGTATATAACATTGGAAAAACTTGTGACCCATGCCTAAAGGTAGACTACTTCCAAGAATCTTATGGTTCCTTATACTAGTCCCATTATATGACTAGAAAGATATATAATTCATGTTTGAAAGTGTTCCTCTAGCTAATTGCCAAGGTTTGTAATAGAAACATCAATGATTAATTAATAATTTCTAATAACTCTAATGTATGTTTCTCAAAATTTTATTGTTGAAGTAGTTTCATTTTTAATATGGTGATCAATTAGTCTCATGGTAGTGGGCCTAGGATAATGCAACATGATATCACTATAAGAGGTATATACTTCATTTGTAATCCTAGTGAAAAGATATGATTGATCATTTTTAATCATGTTCTACACATAGGAAACCACTACAACCATGGTAAGAAACTTCACATTCCACTTCTACAATCCTTTTTAATTCCATTTTACCTCATTACTATACATCATCATCATCATCCTCTCCTTATCCCAACAAAAGGGGATCAACTACATGAATTCTTTTTAGTCATTTGTTTCTATGAAGAGCTGGATCTTTTTTTATTTGTAGTTTTTTCAAGTCATCTTCAATTTTTTTCATGTCTTTTTTGGTCTTCCATTCAGTGACTTTCCTAGAACAATGATGTGGCAACCTTTTTTTATACACTCATTATCTTATATTGTTTGTACATGTCAAAACCATTAAGTTGTCATTCTTGTAACTTATCTGCAATAGAAGCTATTTCAAGTCTTCCTCTAATGACTGTACTATGCAATTTATCTCTTCTAGTAATAATCAATATCCATTTAAGCATTTGCATATCTACCACACTTATGTGTTATTCATACATCTTTTATACTACCCAACATTTAGCACCATATAAGATAGTAAGCTTTATTGTTGTCCTGTACAATTTTTCCTTTAGTTAAATTGGTATTATTTTATCAAATAAAATATTAATAGCTTGTCTCCATTTTAATCATCTTACCTCAATTCTATATCTTATATCTTTATCAATTTCATCATATAATTAGAGGATTAGTCCTAGGAAGCAGAATTATTTATAATGAGAAATTTTTTGGCCTTCAATTGTCACTTCTATTTGACTACTTTTTATGTTGTTTCTCTCTTCTAGTAACATTTATTATCCATGTAAGCATTTGCATTGCTATCACACTAATTTTTTATTCCTTCCTCTTTTGTACTATCTAACATTTGGCACCATATAAGATAGCATGCTTGATTGCTATCCTATAAAATATTCTCTTTGGTTTTATTGGTATTCTTTTTATCACATAGAACATCATTAGTCTGTCTTCATTTTGACCATCTTGTATTAATTCTACGTTAACCATTTTTATCAATTTCATAATTTAATTAAAGGATTAATCCTACATAGTGAAACTGTTTACAATGAGAAACTTTTTGGCCTTGAATTATCACTTATATTTCACCACTTTTTATGATGTCATTAAAATTACATTCTATATATTTTTTCTTACTTTTGTTAAATTTTACCTTTTGATTCTAGAGAAACTCTCTACTTCTCTATTTTAGAAGCAACATTTCTCAAGTTATATTCACCAATACAATATCATTTGCAAATAATATATACCAAGGGATTTTATTTTGTATTTTATTTTGTTAATTCATCCATAATAATGGTAAATAAGTATGAGCTAAGTGCAGACCCTTGATGTATACCTACTATGACTAAAAAATTAGAGGTTGTTTAATAAGTTATTATAATTTTAGTGGTAGATCCTTCATACATGTCTTAAATCACTTTAATATATTTATTAGGGATCTTTTTCCTTTACAAGGCCCACCAAATAATATCTCTAGGCACTCTATCATATGCTTTTTCCAACTCAATGAAGATCACATGTAGATTGTTTCTATGTTTTCTGAATCTCTCCATTAATTATTATATCAAGAAAATAATCTCTATATTAGATCTTCCTAGCATAAATCCAAATTGATTTTTTGATACTATTGATTCAAGTTTGAGACAATGATCTATGTGACTCTCTCCCAAAGCTTCATAGTATGGCTTATGAGCTTGATCCCTCTATAGTTTGCACAATTTTGTACATCTTTATTTTCATACATGAGAATAATAATTCATTTTCTCTAATTGATGAGTATTTCTTCATCCTTCAAAAAAATTTTAAATAATTATGTCAACCAATAAACTCCTATATCTCATAGTGCTTTCCAAGCTTCTATAGGAATGTGATCTAGTCCAACATATTTCACCTCAGAGAAGGAAAGTTCATTATTCAAACCAACCCAAAATTTGGTTTTTCTTCTTAGATGCCTTCTCTTGAAGATTCTTTATTTAATAATTTTTGAAAATAATTTTTTCACCTTTCCAAAATTTCATTACCTTTTACCAAAATTATTTTATCTACCTTTGTGATGCATTTAACATTATCAATGTTACTTTTCTAATTTCATATTATTCTAATTATAAATATATTTTTTCCTTCACTTATACCTAATTTCTCATAAAAGTGATTCAACGTCTTATGTTTGACTTTGGTTATTGCTACTATTTTCTCCATTTTTTTCCATTTTCAATATTAGCCAATTTTCTTTGCTATCATTTCTTAATTAAAGAAATGTAATGGTTTTATTTAGTATAGTACACGGTTCTATTTTGAAACATGAAAATGATCACCATTCAATTTCCAAAGTGCCCACAAATACTTAGTGAGATGGCTATACAAGAGAACTAAGGGTAGGAGGATGCTTTAGGAAGAATTCACTTGTATAGCTATTAAGGATCTTATCCAAATATCAACTCCATACTTGCTAAACACCATGGCACTACTGCTTTATCTTCATGTATTATATTACATAGCCATTTCTCCTCAATTTTATTCAAATCTCATGTTGAAAATCTTTCAAAAACCCCAATCGTAAGGCTTCCAAATGCATCTAATCCATCATTTCAATTCTTCTCAAGTATTCTTGACCCCCAAATCATTCCTAAAAATCTTTTTTACTACTTAAAATCCTTCATCAAAATCAATTTATTCTTTAGAATCCTCAAGAATTCATTAGAAAATCAAATGTGAAAATTTATCTAAATAGCCTATGTCAATGTAGTGGGCTTAGTCAATGTTGCTTTGTTGATGTCACATAAAAATCTTATAAATAGGGTGTGACAATTAGTCATTTTTCCATCATTTTATCTCCAAATAAGAGAAGATTTTGCCATTTCCTTGAGCATAAGACCTTCTAATCATGATATCTTGCAATCCAAACCTTCATTTCAACCCATTCAAAAACCTATAAGTTCTTGGAGTTGAGCTCTACGTTGGTGATAGCTAGAATGAGAATTGGAAAATTTACTAACACCCCAATTTTAAAACTCCTAGGGAAACTGACACTCAAAATAACTAATATTAAGATGATTCAGTTATTAGAAACCTTTGAACATTAAAATGCAATTACCTAAAGGTTTAAATGATAACATCCAAGGTCAATTAAGGATCAATTCATTACAAAATATTTTACAATCGAATAATTGATCATTGATGTTATTGTAGATGGCACCCAAGTGACTTTTGGAGGTAGAAGACCAATTGTAACTATAGAAGAAGACATCAAGAGGTGCGTGCAAATAAGAACGTTAACATGAACACAAGCAACTAGTATCCCAAGCAACAGGCCCTACAAGATAGAAGCTAGAGTAGGATGACTCCAATGCAATTAACCTTTCAAGCACATAAAATCCATGTTGTATGCAAGGTAAAATATTGCTAGAGAAAAGAAAAACATACTATCTTTATTACATTGAAATAAGATTATAATTAGAGTGGAACCACAATCCTACAAGAACACACACACACACACTTAATGATATTGCAAAGTAGGAGGTCCTCCAATCATACATGAATATCCTTAATGCAACCATCAATTAACCTACATCTCTTCCCTCTCATACACGCTAGCATACAATAACCAAGATCTCATACCATGACTCATATCATATGCTTAGTGACCACACAACCTTTCTCACCAAAACATGCAATGTTGATCAATATTTAACTTGAAAAAAAAAAAAAAAACACTTTAAGGGAATTTTTTCTACACTTAACTCAACATTTTTGACTATTTTCCCTCTTGAAACTATCACATTGAAAATTTTTTCACTTAAACAAGACATCTAGAATTAAGGGAAGATGTCTCTCTATCAATTATGTAATGCTAGAAAGATGTATTTAAGTCTTGGGAGACATTTATGGATAAGGCAAGAGGTCTTCTCACAATGATTAGACATCTTCCAAGTTGATAGAACATCTTTTGCAAATGTTTAGCTCTTAGTAAAGACATATTTTGGGGTTCAAGGACATCTTCTAAACTACCAAAATCTTCATTTCTCAACCTGTAGGAATGACATGAGGTTTAGAAGAGTTATCCCTACATTAGCTCTCCCACCCTTCAAAAAGTGATTTTTACTAAATATTTAGTTAAATATTCTTTAAAAAATAAAATTCTCTTCTTTCTTTTATTCATATAACTGAGGATGCTATGATGGACTTTGCAATTGACAAGATAATTATTATTAGCAACATACTTCTACAACGTGAAGACATGGAACACAACATGCATGTTCAAAAGCTGTGAAGACAAACCAACATGATATGTAACCTCTTCTATATGTTGAAGAATGTCAAATGGCCCAATGTAACAAGGTGAAAGCTTGCATTTCCAATTGAAATGCATTAAGCCTTACAGCAAAGAAACACAAACAAACACCTTATCATCAACTTCAAACTTGAAAGATCTTCTCCTACAGTTTGCATAGCTCACCTGGTGATCCTAAGCTACTTTAAGCCACTCATGAATCTTCTTAATTTGCATAGTCATCCTCATTACAATGTCTAAACTAATATGTTTCCTATCCTTGATCATGTCCCAATAGAGAGGCGTAATGAAAGGCCTACCATACAAGACTTCTTATAGTGTTGCCTTCAAGCTTGCCTAATAGTTGTTTTTATAGGTAAAATTTTCCAATGGAAACATACTATCCCAACTATTTAAAAACTATAAAGCATAAGACCCAATAATGTCCTCAAATAAATGGTTGACTCTCTCAAATTATCCATCAATTTAAGGATGATCAGCTAAACTCATATTTAATTTAGTACCTAAGCTATCCATGAATGCATGCCAAAATCAAGAAGTAAATTTAGTATCACAATCTAAGATAATCCTAGTAGAAATGTCATGCAATCATACAATCTTAGAAATAAATAAATTTGTAATACCCTCTACACTAGCTAAAGTCCTCATAGCTAGCAAATGAGCTAACTTCATCAACAAGTGAACAACAACAAGGATAACATCCTTTCTACCCCTAGTGCAAGATAAACCAATAATGAAATTCAATCAATCACCTTCCACTTCCACTCTATAATAGTATGGGAGTGCAATTAGCCACTTGGTCATTGGTGCTCAAGTTTAGCTTACTATTAGATTAAATATTTAGCCATAAAATATCCAAGCTACTTCTTCATGCTTGGCCATCAGTATAATCTCTTTAACATTTAGTACATCTCCTCACCACCCAGATGCATCTAAAGCCTGCTAAGGTAAGCTTCCTTTGACAAACACTCTTGTAAGGAATTAGGCATACATAACCGATCCTTATCATAAAGCAACCCAATTGCATCAACTGCCATGGAAGAATTACCAAATTGCCTAAACTTCTCACAACAAACATCACATTGTTGCTCTGTATGAATCTCACTAATCACATTACACTAGATCACCAAACTATGGATCTTACAAGTCACATGACTTAAGGCATGTGCAATAACATTACTTTTGTCCCTTTGATGCTAGATATTAAAATCAAAATCAACCAACAACTCAACCTATTTCATCTAACATAGATTTAATTATGACTAATTCATTCAATATTGTCATCCCTTATGATCCCTCCAAATCATCAAATACTCTTCAAATAAGTAGTGTCGTCAAACCTTTAAGGAAAGCATTATGGCTCCTAATTCAAGGTTATGTATAAGGTAGCTCATCTCATGAGGCTTTAGCTATTATGAGGCATAGGAAACCATTTTTTTCTCTTACATGAGAATACACCCAAAACCCTCTCCTAGCACATTGGTACAACTATCAAACAATTTACCTAAGGTAGGTAAAAATCAAAAATGGAGTCAAGATTAGTCTACCCATTAGTTTATCAAAGGTAGACTAATAACATGGATTCCATAAGAAACCAAAATCCTTTTAAAATAGCTTTGTGAGAGGTGAAGCCATGTGGGAGAAGTCCTCAATGAATCTTTTATAATAACTTGCCAGCCTAAGAAAACTATGAACCTCTCTAATGTTCTTTATAATAGTCCAACCCTAAGTAATTGATATCTTAGCAGAATCCACCATTATACTAGCCTCTGAAACAACATGCCCCAAAAATTAAATCTTTTAACATCAAAATGAACACTTAGGAGATTGGGCAAATAATTGATATCCTCTAAGTTTCTAAAAACTGATCCTTAAACATTGTTCATGTGATTCCTTAGACAAAGCGTAAACCAAAATTTCATCAATGAACACAATAACAAACTAGTCTATTGAAAAATTGTTAGTTTCTTGGGCAAAACCATTTCTATTTCTACAATTTTTGACCTTTCTCTCTCCAATTGGTTCACTAGAGAACAAAACCAATGAGTACCCCTTTTTTATAGGGATGTGTTTTGATTTATACTTTGTACCTCACTAAATGATGAATTTTATCCTTCATGTTATGGATCATCTAGTTCTTTGGATGTATTTGACTTGTGTACTTTTTGTTTTCTTTCCAAATGTATCCTAACAACTATAGAATTGGATTTTCCTTTCTCCTCAAAAAAATAAAAATAAACTAGTCTAGGTATGACCTCATGACATTTTTTATGAAGTGCATAAATAATGGAGGAGCATTAGTAAGTTCAAATGGCAAGACAAAGAACTCATAATGTCCATACCATGTTCTAAAGGTTTTCCTAGAATCATTCTCCTCTCTGATTCAAACTCGATGGTACCATAACTTAAGATCTATCTTCAAGAACACCTAAGATTCCCTCAACTAATTAAACAAATCATCTATGTGTTCTAAAGGATACTTATTCTTCATTGGCACCTAGTTCAAGTACCAGTAATCAATGCACAACCACACACTACCGTCATTCTTCTTTATAAAGAGGACAAGAGAATCCCAAGGAGATACCCTTAGATGAATTAGGTCCTTATCAAATAACTCTTGAAGCTAAATCTTCAATTCTACTAACTCAACAAGGAACATCCTATGTGCAACCTTGGAGATAGGTTTAGCACTGAGTTTGAGAAAAATCTCAAACTTAATATCACACCTTAGAGGCAGACTAGGTAATTAGAACAAAAAACATCAAGAAACTTAGAAGCAACAAGAATCTAATCAATATTAGGCAACAAAGAGTTCACTGACAAAAACAATGAAGCATGTATGACCCTTCCACGAAAAATGATGAAAGGATCTCAAATACATAAGATCTAATTTGATCTTATGCAACTAGGTATACACCATCATCTAAACACTATCATCTATCACCAAGGAAAGTGCCTTATGATAAAAAATCAAGCTATCCTAATAACAAGAAAACTAATCCATGCCTAAGATAACATCATAGTTCCCTAGGTTCATGATGTAAAAATCACCGAACTAAGTGGCATTCTCAATTACCAGGGTATGGAGTTGTAAACTTGATCCACTATAAGCACACAACTACCAATAGAGCTAATAGTAAGTCCTTGATCAAGATACTAATCCACCAAATCTAATTATCCAACTACTCATAGATCAATGAAATAATGGCTTACACTATCATCAAAAAGAATGAAAACTACCAAATTAGAAATCATACATCCAGCTTCCATCATAATGTTAGGCTAAGTATCCACTACTTAATCTATTAAAGCATATACATATGCATGTGTTCTAGCACCACCCTAATCACTAATACGTTTTTCATCCTATTGAGGATCTCCACCTTTTAAATGCTTTAGAAAGTTGAAGCTTTTGTGGCCTAGTTAACCATAGTTTTGGCAGTTAATATATTTCCTATCAATGTGTCTAACTCTCCTTCAGGCATGATAAGTAATGAGTCCATGAGTAGTTCCACCACTCATTGCCTATGGTTGAGACCTCTGGTACAACTACTAGCCTCCCAAACTAGAACTATAGATTAACTTAAAGCCACTAGATTTTTTAAAATAGGTCTAGCCCCTCTCCTGAGATCAATCATGTTGCACTACTTTAGCTAACTAATTACGTTTCAAGTCAGCGTATGAAGTTAAGCATCTTGATACATCTGAAGAAGTACAGAAAGAAAATGATCCTTTATGGAAGCATAGAGACCAAGAACAAAGTAGTTGATATTGAACCTTTCATCTAAATGTATGTGAGGTACATACATGCTCAACTCTGAGAACTTACAATCGTACTTAATCACAGTCTAACTACCTTGTAGAGGTGGTAAAACTCTTTAGCCTTTACCTTCATAAACTCTAAAGGAATGTAGTGAGAATTGAAATCATCAAGAAAAATACTGCAATGGACATCATACTTTTCACAATGATGAGCCTTCTCCTTAGAAATCCACCAACATCTAGCAAAATCACGAAACTAGTGAGTTGCCAAATGAGTTTTTTGTGCAAGAGTATAACCTATCAGCTTTAAGATCCTAAGAACCTCTTCAAGCCACTTAGTAGAAATAGTAGAATCCTCCTCACCTTGAAAGGTAGTGGATCTTAGCTTATGAAACTACTCCAAAACCTTTTTGTCCATTGGTTTCCTACCACTACCACCACTCCTGAAATCATCCTGCATCAATGGTGAACTTAACTTCTTCTATATATGCTAATAAAGAAACTAAAACATTTAATGATTGATATTTGTTTGGCTAATCTTCTCATCCTACACAAAATTAGGAATCATAGTAATAGGTTCTACTTAGGGATTTTTCAAAGGCTCCTTCATATCATCAAGAAAGGGATTAGGTATCAATTTTGGGTTGATAGGCCTAACATTTTTCCTCTTAGCATGACCATGTCCACTTCTAGTACTTGCCATCTCTAGACATAATAACATAATATGGAAATCAGCAAAGCCTAGCTTCAATACCACCTTCTAACACCCTTCTTCCTAGGCTATAGGTTAGAGAGTATTACATTGGGTAAAACCACTAATGAATGATTAGCCATGGCAAGAAGCAAGATAATGAGAAAACTACATATTGAAAGAAAGATCCTCACAAGTGCATAAATGGAAAGAAGTGAAATTAAATAGCAAAATAAAAAGAATATGTAATTATAAATTATGTCAAATATATATGTTAAAAACTGAATCTAACTAGATAGAGACTAATGCAAATCATCCATCAAAAATTATGTAATAAGCAAGAGAAATAGCTAAAATGCAATCTTGATTATATCCATAAATATATAATTAGCATAACAACAAAGGTCTAAACAATATAAAATCCAAAAATCTTAATGTTAAAAAAAAATGATATCTAACATAGTCATAAAATATCTAATTCATAAATAGTTAAAGCTTAAATATGGAAAAAAAAACATCCTCAAGCACTTTAATAAAAACCATTCAAAAAACTATACAAGATCTTTAATCTTCATCTAATCTAATTAACATGTCATAAAAGGAGACATTAGTATAAAACCAAGTGAGTAACCTTGGCACCATCTCCAACCAAAGAATCGACAAATCTTATGAAAACTAGATGAAGCATGACTATCCTACAAAACATGTAAGCAAAGGTACACAACCAACAACAAAGATCATATAGTCATATCAATCCAAACCCTAGTCTTGAGGAGCTTCTCTACCTTCTTTTTAATAAAGTATTTTAATTTTGAATTCAGCCTCATTTATGGTTGTCTCTTAGCTTGATAGTAGAATCTATGTAGATTCAATGCTACCATATGCATGGATATATCCCTATCATCTCATCATATGACCAAGCAAATTTTTTTGGTTATTTATTAACTACCTTTAGCAACTTCTCTTTTTTTTCTTTAATGAGATGGACGTTAACATTTGCTGATTTTCCATTACTTAAAAACACACATTCTAATTATTCTAATAATATTTTAAGTTCTAAGGGCTTCATTTCAAAGGTTTCAGGAACTTTCAACTCTTCCTAATCTGTTTCAATTTTTATTTCATTTTCTATATTTAAGAGTTAGCACTTGATTTGCTCCATTTAATTAATCTTGTCTTTTTATGCACTTGTGAGGATCTTTGTTAGTTTCATCCACATTGTTAAAGTGAAAGTTATATGTGATCAACCATCAAGTGACTTCTTATTTGATGGTTGCTACCTATAGGCACCTTTAGACACTTTATTTGGCACACATCTTACATGTTAAGATAGTTTTGCTCATGATATTCCATATAATTTGAATCTAGTAGCACATTATGTCACTATGCGTGATGCATGGAATCTTCTTCTTCTTTATCTTATCAAATTTATTTTCCTTGGAAATTTTTAGGGAGATGTCTCTAATTTATAACTTAGCATTAATTGTACTTAGAAAAGCCCTTCCCATAATAATTAAGAAGTCCCCTTTGCAATTATCCACATGTTGTACCAGTCCCAATAGAACAATAATGGATTGGTCTACAAGCCCTAACCATATATTACATTTCATAAGTGGACAAAAATTCCATATTTTATACATCTCTTGATAAATCAAATTTACTCTAAAATTTAAGTCTAACAAAATTTACATGGATCATTCCTTGCAATCTGTAAATAAATTAAGAGACTTGTAAGATTAATTCTTTTCCTAGAAAGGTGACTTACCTTAATCCAATATGTAACTACATGGGCTAGAATGACGACTTTAATATTGTAGGCTCTTTGATTTGAAGATGGCTTGGTAAATATTCCTTGGGTAGTTTGAGGGGGCTCTATAACCACAGATTCCTACAATGATTTTAGTGGACTATTAGGCAAGAAGAATAGCCTCTTCTGAGGTTTAAGCTCAAAACCACTTGAATTATCATCCACTTGCAAATTCACAACTCTAATGGCATCTCATTATTAAGGTTACATAGGTATTTCATCTTACATAGGTAGTGTAGGTGGCAAAGGAGTGAAGGCATGGGTTACATGGAATTACAAGTGATGAGAAGTATATGTGGAAGAAAATTTTAGCTTATGGAGTGGCAAGTCTATGATATTCATAAGGACAATAATGATAAGAAGATGTGTAGAGTCACTTGGTAATACAAGCTATTAGACATAGTACTAGTAAGGAATTGGCTCTTGGCAAGCATACTGCTGTCTTGGTGCTGGCATTCCCCATTATTACAAGCTATGCTAGTATTGATAGTCATTTTGAGGCTAAGGTGGCATTCCACTTGGGTAGTATTATTGTTGGTGGAACTATTACCTATAGTTTCCATGAGGATAAGGAAACCTCATATGTGCTTGCATTTTGATGAATTTTGGATTTAAGGTGTGCACCCTAGACTCTTGCATGTGTGATAAAATTGAGCAACAACCCTTTGGATGTTCATATTGACATATGTCACACCTTTTATCATCTGAATTAGAGTCTAACCTCTTCCACTATTGTAGCCTTACCTTTTTAATGGCAATAGTCATTTCCCATATCCCTCTTTCTCCTTCTATCACTATTCTTAAATCTTCCTTATTCTATTTTCTCCTTCATGATCTTCAATGTTGTTTAGAGATTTTCATTGAGATAGTCCCAAATCTTATCTACCTTGGCCAAAATTTCAATAATGGATTTTTGTATCGACAAGATTTTCCTTGGTACAACCTTCTCTAATGGTGCTTCCTCCTTAGGTTCGTAGAGAAAAACCTTCTTTTTACAAATGGAGGGGTTTCTATTGTGCTCTTGTGCACTTTTTCTTTACTTTAACTCCCCCTCTTTCTTTTCTACTTAATCAATCAACCTTTGTATCCAATGGGCTCTTATTTTTTATAGCCTCCCTTGGGCATAGACCCTAATAGTTTTGCTAGTTTTGTTTCTAAACTAATCTATGATGTGGCAAAGCTACTCCTACTGAAATAAACCATCACTTTGACATTAGTGTAGAAAAGAATAGTATAGTTTCAAAACTACATCAACAGATTCATTGTTATGTGATTTCCATCATTAAATTTGTTTCCTTAGTTGGACACCCTGGAGTACATATGGTACTTATCATTGAATAACTATAGCATCATACTCTATCTATGAATATTTTCTAGTTCCATGAACCAATACCAACTTTCAACTTCCTTTATTAGTATCCTAAGAAATAACTTAAGCTTATACTAGTTTTTTTCAATGTTCTACAAGGTGTAAGCATCATGAAAGGTTTGCAAATGTTACCACATATCAACATTGTAGCCTCCCTCAAAATTATGAATATTATTCATATCAAGCTATTTGATCTGGCTATTCCTCTAATGCTTAGTGGGGATGTGAACTACCTCATAGATGTTGATCATGCTTCTTATAAAAAGCAATGGTTCATCATATCATTCATCATGGCCTCTGTCATCATCATGTCTTCTATGGTGTGACTTGCTACATCTTCTTTCTTGATGAATCCACTCTTCTTTCTACTCTTGTCTATATTATATTCTTCCATTCCTATGATGGGATCTTTTATCATCTCCACCTTATCTTTGGTCCCGATCACATTCTTCCACATCAAAGCTAGACAATAAGGAAGATGGCGAGGATGAAGAGCTAGGAGAGTTATACTAACTTTCTCTCCTTTTCAAGTCCCTCGACAATTCTCTTACTTGGTAACTAGGAGATATTTGCCTTAAGACCCCCCTAATTCTAGGTCCAACCTTCCCCTTATCTTAGTTTCTTGGTAAGGTTCAATGTAGTTATTGGTGGATCATGTTTGCTTCATTGAAGGAAGAAGGTCATTAGCATTGAGATTGGCCCAACAGATATTCAATATCCTCCTTTTTTTACTGTAATGCTAGTATGATTAGAATCCTTTTTCCCTTAGAGGCTTTATGATAGGCCTCCATGAGTTTGTCATTTTGAAGTTGAGCCTTTATAGATTAATAATCTCTAGTGCTATTGCTTCAAGCCCCAGCTTTATCAATGTTGCCATGAACATTGATAAAACAACATGATTGGATGATAACATAATGTAACCTCTAAGTCTCTCCACTACAGCTACTCATCCTAGTGAATCACAAAAGTGAAGTTTGAATAGTATGAATTAGGATGAATGTAGACCACTTTGATTTGTTGGGGTACTTCATCCAAGTTCTTCTTTAATTTGTCATGAGGTCTTGTAGTATCATCTATAAGTGGGAAATCAATCCTGCAAGAGGAAGACATCTTTTAGTTTCTTCTTACAATGTTCCTAAAATAAAATATTATTATTTTTCTAGTGATGATTCATTATGTTCCTAGAATGATCTTTATATGATTTAATTATCTAGAACACTGAGTGCATAATGTTCCCCAACAACAATGCCAATGATAAGTGGTGAGAGTTCCCTATGCTTAACCATACAAATCACAAGTGTATATGCATGATCCAATTGAATTCCATGAAACTTTAGGCTAGAATAATCCTAGATAACTAATCATGAAGTTATTAGTTTTTTTCTTCCCAATCATCATTTGTGATAGCTTAATTGGAATGGTTAAGTGTGACTAAGGTATAAGATGTTCTTTATTTTTTTTATTTTTTTTATTAAAATATTGAAGTAACAATATGACTATGAGAACTAACTACAAGATCTTCACTACTATTGTAACCCAAGGTGCTATCAATGTAGATGGTGTGTGCATTTAAATAGGCAAAAGATTATACTACATCAACACGTCATAGGATACATCGATGCATTAGTGTCGATGGGGCTACATCGATGCATGCCCATCAATGCAGTTAATTAATTTATATTTCATCAAAAGGAAATATATCATTTTCTATTATTCATTATTTTGGTTAAAAGAGGCCACCATCCTTAATTCCAAAAATATCAATGTTTCCATTAATTCTAGTATGAGAATTAAATATCTTAATGACTAGTTACAATAACACTTCATGTTCATTCATTTTGGTTAATATATTCATTTTGTTTTACATCTCTTAATCTCTACATGATCACATATGATATAAATTGCATAGGCATTATTTGACTATGAAGATTAAATTAAACACTTTTCTAAGAATTCTTGCAGTTATTGTTGAACTTCAGCTTCATCAATTTTATTTATTCACATTGCTTTACAATAGAATATCATGCATCAGAGAAATAAGTGCTACATAAGTAGTTGAGCATGCTACTATCATTAAAGATGACTCATGACTTTCAGTTTTTCTCATTGTTGAATAAAAAAGGCATCCCTAATGTACCATCACAAAGAATGGTCCTTGGTTAATATAATCAAAATTTTTGCTTTAAGTCTTTATAATCAACCTAATTGAGATATCCCACAACATTAGTAGATCACTTAGTCTTGAGGGTTCACCATCAAAAAATAATTTTTATCCCATCAATCTAGCATATGTTATCCTAAATGACTTATCACAAAACTATAGTGAATGATCATAATAATACTTTTGTAATTTTTCAACCAATTGCATTAAACTCTCTTGTTTCTTGAGATGCTTTACAATTTCATATTTCTAAATTGTCTTATCTTGCTGTAGATAACTTTTGAGGATTTTCTTCAAAGAAGGTTGTACTTTGATATTCTTTGCTAAAATATTTATCTATTCTAGTATTCTTGAAACTATTTTTTATGCCTGAGATAGTGCAAACAATCATAAATTTACCTATAGCATAGAGGGCCAATCTAATCCATCCAGTTGGATCCTAGTCCAATTTCATATCTAGAATCATTAATTTGATAAACTTTTCCAATATTGATGAGTAGTGAGGTATTCCTACGCCCAACCATATGAATCACAAGCATTCACATGTGATCTAGTTAAACTCCACAGACCTTAAGTTCCCAAGTATACAAGTTGTAGGAAGTGAAATCCAATCAGGACAATTGTTGGCTTCTCAATTCCACTCGTGAGGTACAAGTTTATGGTTAAGTGCAATTGAGGTATATGATTTTTATCATTTTATGTTTTATAAATTTAGTCACCTAGAGCAAAAATAGAGGGTAAAGTAATTTGATATTTAATTTATCTATTGCTTAGCTAGCCTAACACAAGTACTCATTTCCACTCCCTGAACACATCTTGAATGCATGTAGTGCTGCTAGGTTACCAAATGTTAAGCATTTCTAGGTTACCAAACATGTATGCTTGAAGTGATCATGCTTTTGTTCATTGACAACTAAAAACATTAAAGTAAAATTCATGAACAATAAATGCATTAAAAGAAACATTAATCTATTCTCAGTACTACAAGAATTATTAAAAGGGCTTGTCCTTATTCCTATCACACTGTTGTGCTTAGGTACATCAATGTTCAAATAAAGGTTTGTACACACTCAAACTCCTACTACAAGCACTCAGAAATATTCTAACTTTGAAATGACTAAACTGCAAGAACTTCATTACTCTATGTAAAAACTAATGAAGAACTATATGAAAATCATGAGCCCAAGCACTATATTTATAGGCCGTCATATACCCCATAATATCAAATATTTGACATTGCATCTTGGGTTTCAATAACAGGTATCCGATATCACGTATCTGATATCAGAACATGTCAAAACATGATTCATCATACCTCCACAACTAAATGAAAACTCATCCTCAAGTGAAGAAGAGGAGGAACAAGTTCCTTACAAAATATTGGGCAGGTATGGGATCATTAACTGACATACAAACTAACTTAGATGGAACAGATAGACTCTGAGTGCCCAAGTGTACAGATTTACAATCTTTTACAAAATTGGATGTTCATGATAAGAGAAGTGAACACCCTAGACAAAATTGAAATCCAACTCCTCTGGCAGCTGAAGAGTGAGGAAGAAGATTCAATGATCATGAATAGTCCGCATCACATGATGCTACTGCTTATCCTTTGATGAAAACAGTCTCACTTCTAGTCTACACTTCTCACTGCAATCACAACAAAACTGCAGATTAGTGTGTAATATATAACAAATAGCTTTGAAGTACCTTGTCTCATTGGTGGTTACACTTGGCAAGGTTGTGATTATGGTGAATTGATTTTATTAATAATGTTAGCGGGAAAGTTGAAAAATAGGTAAAGTGGATAAGTAGTCCATTATCAAATTTGAAAAATCCCAAACATGATGAAATGCTAAAAGAGGGTTTAAGGATTCACAACAAATGAAAAGAGTATTACACTAAAAAAATGTTGTGAAGATGCACGCAATTGGATTTCATTAATGAGGCATACAAAAGGATTTGATTATGACAATGTCTAAGGGTAAAGAACTTAACTAACCCAACCAAAAGATATGCAAGCAGGTCCTCCCCAAAGAAGGCACAAGCCTTTTATTGCCCTTGCATAACTTCAACCCAAGTAGTCCATGGGCTCTATGGATGATTAATGATTACAAAGAGTTAAAGACAGAAACCCAGAAGAAACTACCTAAGAATTTCAACAAATCAAACCAAGACATCGAATAGGAACATAAAATCAATAGTGAGATAAGACATGGAAAGCATAGGTGGAAGAGAGAGAGAGAGAGAGAGAGAGAGAGAGAGTAGAATGGAGTAGAATGGAGTTTATGGTTAAATGACTTGATAAGATCCATCCTTAGTCCAGACCAAAACCAACCACGTTCAGTGACATCGCATCACCATTCTAAGACCAATCCACCTCCCTAAAACACAAGAGTGCCCACACAGAACAACCACCATTCCTTATTAGATAAGAAATGAGAAGTATGAAGTAAGGAAGGGCCTTAGTTAGAGGGGACCTTCAGGCATGGGTAACATGTCTTTCTAGTTCCATAACTAGTGCTTGTAGCCTGTTTATTTTATCTAAGGGGTGTGCTTTGAATTTCCATCATTTTTTTTTATGATGAAAACCACACCATGCAAAGACTAATTCAACTTCCTGTTATTGGTTGACACAGAATGGTAAGGAATCCATGAAAATATACATGCATCCAAGTAAGCAAAAAGGCACAAAGAATACTAAATCCCCTTGAGTTCACACCCTATTCAAACTTTTAAATCCTTTCCAGATCCAGAAACTACCAAAGTCACAAGTTCATTAAAGTTTTATTAATGAAAAAAATACTACACACTTCTAGAACAAGAAAAACCATAGAGTTTGTGGATGGGTGCATGTTGTGGATCCACTATCTATTACATGAAGAAAAACCATGTCCTGATTATCAATAACAAAATCCAAAGCTAGAATCTAGACACCAATAATCAAATAACTAAATAGCACATGCCTACATCAATCAAACACACTATACTTAGTTGGCAACATAGCATGTTTTTATTAAACCATAATAAGAAAATCACATCCAAAATAAAAGAAAATAAAACATGCAAATGATGTTGTAAAACAAAAAATTTAAAAAAATTAATAACATAAAACAAAAAGTTATAAGATAAAGATTTTGTAAAACAAAAAGTTCTAAAAGTAACAAGGTGTAAAACAAAAAGATGAAAAACTAAGAAGCCACTTATATAGTTAGCATGGATGGCCATCTCCTTCACAACTAAGTTGAAAGGAGGAGATCCAAAATATTGAGTGTGGTTGTCCATCTGATGAGGCATTTGTTGTATTAGCTAGCATATGCTCATGGAAAGGTTTGACTTGTTGTATGTTGACCAGCTATTTCTTGTTTGGGCTCTCAGGTTTGTAGATCATTATGACCCCAGAAGAAAAAGTTTCATAAATTATATAAGGTCCTTCCCATAATGTTTCAACTTAGTTCGTTGAGGTACATGTGTGGGATTTCAATAGAGGACCTTATCTCCTAGTTAAAATTTGACTTTTATAATTTTAAGGTCATGGCACTTTTTGTTGAATGCCTTATGCAACTTGTTAGATGATAGGGCCACTAATCAGTTTTCATCTAGCAAGTTGAGATTCATTAATCTTTACTTTTGTGCTAGACTCAAGTCAAGGTCAAAGTCATAGGCTGTTGAAAGTGTATGGAGCTTGAATTAAATAGGAAGTATTGGTAATTTTTAGTACACCAACTCATAGGGAGAATAGCCTATGGGAAATTTCCATGTTAAGTGGTAGGCCCAAAGGGCATCATTGAGTTTTTTGCTCTAGTCTTTCCTATATTTGCTGATAGTTCTTGTTAAAATCCTTGTGATTTCCCTATTGGTAACCTCAGCTTGACCATTGCCTTGGGGGTGGTAGGGTGTTGTGTGTTTATGTTCAACCCCCAAGCATTGCATGAGCATCCAAAAGGTAGTGTCTATAAAGTGAGTTCCATTATTAGAAATTAATGCACATAGCACACCAAACATGTTTACAATGTTTTTTTGTACAAACCAAGCAACATTAGAAGATGTACAGTCAATGACGATTATTACTTCTGCCCATTTTGTACAATAGTTAATAGCAACTATGATGTACACCCTTTCATTTGACATGGGCGTGATGAAACCATGAAATTAATGCCCTAAATGTTGAAGGGTTCCAATGGTTGGATCCACTATTGAGGTCCATTCGTTCTAGGAATCATTCCACCATCTCATTGGCAGCGTTCACAAGACTGGACATATTGATGAGCATCCCTAAAGATTGTTGACCAATAATACCCTACCATTAGGATTTTACTGGTTGTGCATCTCCTAGCATAGTGGCCCCCATAAGGACCTTCATGAGCATCTAGGAGAACATGTAGTTGATCAGCATCAAAAACACAACAATGAACCAAGCCATCAACACACACCTTGTAGAGGGTCCATTAATCTTCATGAATCATTTTACCTAGTGAAGAAACTATTGTTTCTTCCAGTGGTCTAACCCTTGTGACATCTCTTGGGTGAGAAGATAGATGAAATGCCATCATACCATTTAGGCTCATTGGGTAATTATTTAGTTACAGCCTAGACAAAGAGGAGTTCATCAGAAAATAGATCAGATAGTGAGCTTTCCTTCTCTTTATTGTTCCATCTCAACCTAGACAAGTGATTAGCAACCACATTCTCAGTGCCCTTTTGATCTACCATCATAAGATCAAATTCTTGTAAGATCACCAACCACTATATGACATGGGGGCTCACCGTTGGCTTGTTTATCAAGAAGCAGATGGCACTATGGTCCATATGCACAAATACTTTGTATCCAATCACATAATGCTTGAACTTTTCTAGAGCAAACACCACTGCCATCAATTCTTATTTTGTGAGGGTGTATTTTGGTTGTGCATCCACAATGCTTCGACTTGTGAAATAGATGTAATAAGGATGTGTCTTATCATCCATCTACGTAAGTACAACTTCCAAGGTGTAATTTGATGCATCCATCATGACATGAAATGGTCTGGACCGGTCAAGTGCTTGTAGAATTGGAGTTTCTATAAGTTTCTCCTTTAGTTGCTAGAATGCTTTTTCACATTCCATGGTCCAAACAAATGGAGCATCTTTCTTTGTTAGCTTAACCAATAGTTTTGCAATCTTAGAGAAATTCTCTATGAATCACCAGTAGTAGCCAATATATCCAAGAAACGATCAAACATCTTTGAGAGTTTCTAGTTGGCGGGTTATTCCTTGGATGACCCTTATTTTTTTGGGATCAACCTTAATTCTTACTTGTGATATTCTATGCCCCAACACAATGCCCTCTTGGACCATTAGATAGCTCTTCTACCAATTGATCCATAATTTTGTTTCAACACATCATTTTAGCACTTGCTCAAATGTAGCTTCATAAGTGGAGAAATCATCCATGAAGACTTCCACATCACTACTAATCTACTATTGAAAAATGCTAAGGACCAAGCATTGGAATGTAGCAGGGGCATTACATAAAATCAAAAGGCATCTTACAATATGCAAAACTCCCCTAAAACTTGTGAATGTTGTTTTGGCTTGGTCCTCCAACATGATCTAGATTTGGTTATAGCCACTATAACCATCTAGAAAACTATAGTAGTAATGGCAATGAGAAATGGTCCTTGAATGTTGCCATATTCAGCAACCAAAAATCGATGCAGACCTACCACTTACCACCTTTCTTGGGTACAATAACAAGTGGACTAACCCACTCACTATCCACAATGGGATAGATAAATCCCACCTTAAGAAGTTGTTCAATTTTCTCCTTGACAATCTTCTTTAGTTTGGGATTTAATCACCTCTATGGCTATCTCTTGGGCTTCATGGCTAGATCAATGTAGATACAATGTTGGCATATCCTAGGATCAATCCCTATGACTTTAGGATATGACCAAGCAAAGGCTGCTAACCATTTTTCAACCACTTTTAATAGCATCTACTTCTATTCTGAAGCAAGATTGGCATTGATTATTACCAGCTTTCTATTTTTTAAGAACACATATTCCATGTCGGCTAGTATAGTTTTTAATTCAAAGGGCTCTTACTTGAAATTTTTAGGAATTTCCAACTCCCCCCAGTAGGTATCATCATTTGCATCATCATAGAGTTGGTGATGAACTTGCTCTAGTTCATCCATGCATGTGACATATGCACATGTGAGACTCTCAGTAGGTTCCATGCAATGTGTGCTACTCTCAGAATCAACGGTCAGCCACTAGGTATTCTCTTGTTTTGTGGTTATTGTGTACAGACACCTTTGAATATTAGCTTCTTGTGCACACTGGTGGCATGCAGAGATGGATGCTTGTCTCACTATCCAAAGTTTCTACACATAATTACACCCTATATCACTATACGTGATGCATGTAACTCGCTTCTTCTCAATCTTTTCAAATGCATTTTCTTTAGATATTTCTAGGGAAAGATCTCTTATGCTCATTTTTGCATCAACAGTGCTTAGCTATGTCCTTTCCATTATGATTGGGAAGTCTCCTTTGCAATTTCTACCTTGATCAATAGGAAATCAGCAAGATAGGAGCACCCATAGATAATGGTCACAATGTCTTCTACCAGTCCCAATGGAACAATGATGGACTAGTCTACCAATTCTAATCTAATATTGCTCTTCTTGAGAGGAGGTAGGTTCCATGCAATATACATCTTATGAGAAATTAGGTTGACACCAAAACCTGAGTCAAGAAGAGCTTTGCACGGTTCATTACCAGCAATCTACAAATAAATAAGATGATTCCCAAGATCAGCTAATTTCTTGGGAAGGTTTCCAACATAGATCCAATCAGATACATTACAATATGGATTCTGGGTGGTGTTTGGTTTAAAGGGGACTCAAAAGAAGTTGATATAGAGGAAAATGAAGGGGTAGTGTTGTCAATCGCAAGTGTATGTGAGGGCTTAGGTGGACTATGGGGTTGAAAGAAAGGTTGTTTCTTTGATCAAGTATCTAAACCATTCAAGTGATGAACCAATTATAATTTAACAACCCTGGTAGCATTGTGTTATTACGGTTGAGCTAGGAGTTCACCTTGCATAGGTGGAGCTAGTGGTAGTTGTGCTAAGGGAGGAGGAAGATGTGCAAAAACATGAGGAGGACAATGGTAAAAGGTGCTATCCCTTCTTACATGTGGAGAGTGAGTTCAATAATAATCAGAAGGATGGTAGTGAGACTGAAAAGTGGAAACATGATTGGAAGAGTCACATGGAGACAAAGGTTGTTGAACATAGTACCCATATGAATCAGGTTGTCTATAAGGGTATTATTGCCTTGGTGATGCCAATGCCCATGAATGTGGTTGCTGCCACTGTTGATACTATTCATATGATTGTGGTGGAGTTCCACTTGGATAATACTATTGTTGTTGGTCGAACTACCTAGAATTGCCTTGAGGATAAGGCAATATTTTGGATGTTTTCCTTTGTGCTAGTCATGGATTCAAGGCATACGTCCCAAATTCCTATAAGTGTGACAAAATAGAATAACATCCCTTTGGATGTTCATAATGGCAGATGTCGCATCCACCATCATCATCTAATTTGCTTCTTGCAACTCCTCTATTACAGCAATCTTGCCCTTACCTCTTTAATAAGCATGTTCAGCTTCCTTACGCCTCTTATGCTCACAATCACTACCTTGTTCCTTGGACCCTTCAACAATTTTTAGGATAGCTTGAAATTTTCTATCCATGGAGTCCCACAAATAATCAACCTTGGTCATAATTTCATATTGAAATTTTTGAAGTGACAAGGTTTTCCTATTCACCACCTCATTAAGTGATGATTCTTCCTCACTATTATAGAATCAAACCTCCCTCTTACAAATGGAAGGATCATGATTATACTCTTCTGCACTTTCTCTTTTTCTTAATTCTCCTTTCTCTTTACGTACCTTCTTGATCAATCTTTGGATCTGATGGATGCTTAATTTTTTGACAATCACCCTTAGGCATAGACACCAAGGGTTCTCCTTATTTCATATCAAAGCCTATCTACAATGTGGCACAATTAGTCTAGTTGAGAATAACCATGGCCAAGACATCTATGCATTAAGGAATAATATCAGCCTATGGTGGCATCTAAGGGTTCCTGTATTCCTTGTTTCCATCCTTGGATCTGCCTCCTTAAGTTAGACACTCTAGAGTGCGTTTGATATTTCTCATTGAATAATTCAAGCATCGTACTCCATCATCTAATATATTCTAGTTCTAAGGACCAGTACCAATTTTTTGGTTCTTTAATGAGTGTCCTTGGAAATAACTTAAGCTTCTACCACTCATTTTCTATATTCTGCAAGGCACATACCTCTTAGAAAGCTTAGAGATGGCTCTACAGATCTGAGTTATATCCCTCTTTGAATCAAGGGATATTGTTCATGTCTAGCATTTTGATTAGACTATCCTTTACATGCCTTGTTGGAATTTGTACTACTTCTATGATGTTTAGCATACTCCGAGTAGTAAGCAAAGGCTCATCAAGGCTTGGATTTTGGTGCCTATGATGCCCTCTCCTTCCCCTTCATTCATGGCAATGGGCCTCTCTTGAATGCCCAAGCCCCTAGTCTTGGCTTGCACAATGGTCCCTTCTATTATTTTGGTCCCATCAGTCACCTCCATCATGGTCACACGCCTTGCAATTTTGGTCAAAGCCAGAAGAAGCAGATGAATATGAAAAAGGTGAAGACAAAGGAGGACTAGCACCATCACGGTGCTTGCTACCCCCTCTTCGGTGATCATGGTCACAATCATGTTCTTATTTCTTATCTACATCGTTGCCATGACTTCCTTTTTGGACCCTCCTTTGTCATTGGATCCATTCTTGCCAAAACTAGGATTGTAGATCGTGGATTGCAAGTTCTGGAAAACCCCTAAAGAAGGGTTCTCCACCATATTTTTGGTACAACCGGAATGGGGAATCATTAAATCCTTTCCCCTTAGTAGATTCATGATGTTGTTCTAGCTATCGATCCCTTAGACATTGTGCCTCAGTGGGATGCTAATCCCTAGCATCACTATCCTACATAATGTACTCAGCATGAAGTCCTTGGAGACCCCATCATATAAGTATTTTTTGGAGCATTGCAGGAATGGATCAATCAAGGGGAAACACGATGTTGCTCTCCATGTCATCCCACCACTGTTGTTCATCTTCGTGTAGGATGAAGGTGAAGTTGGGTATATACTCATCAAGATGAGCATATACCATTTGATATTATTAGGGGACCTACTGATGAACTCGTCAAACTTAGACAAAGAATCATTCCTATGAGAAGAAAACATTTTATGTTAGAAAATAAAATCACAATGTGGTTTTAAATATTGTTGTAGTTATTTTAAAGTATGATATGACTCTAAGGTTCATTCCAATGATTTTGAATAATTTCCACTAAATCCTAGATAGTGCACATAACTAAAAGGTCCCCAGCAACGATGCCACTGATGAGCAGCGAGGTACCCCTACACCCAACCATACGAATCACAAGCATTCATGCGTGATCTAATCAAACTCTGCAAGCCTTAAGTTGCTAAGTACACTAGTTCTAGGAAGTTAAATCCAATCAGGACAATCATTGTCTTCTCAATTCCACTCGTGAGGTACAAGTTTATGGTTAAGTGCAACTGAGGTATATGATTTTTATCATTTTATGTTTATAAATTTAACTTCCTAGAGCAAAAATAGAGGGTAAATTAATTTAATATTTAATTTATCTATTGCCTAGCTAGCCTAGCACAAGTACCTATTCCCACTCCTCAGACACATCCTGAATGCATGTAGCATTGCTTGGTTACCAAATGTTAAGTGTTTCTAGGTTACCAAGTGCTACACGTATGCTCGAAGTGGTTGTGCTTGTGTTCATTAACAACTGGAAATTAATTCCTTAATTAATGTGCATTAAAGTAAAGTTCATGAACAATAAATGCATTAAAAGAAACATTAATCTATTCTCAGTGCTGCAAGGATTATCAAAAGGGCTCCCCTTTATTCCCATCACACTGCTATGCTTAGGTAGATCAGTGCTCGAATAAAGGTCCGTACATACTCAAACTCCTATTGCGGGCACTCAAAAATATTCTAACTCTAGAATGACTAAACTACAATAACTTCATTACTCTATGCAAAAACTAATGAAAAACTATATGAAAATCATGAGCCCAAGCGCTATATTTACAGGTCAACATATACCTCATGATATCAGATATTCAACATTACATCTTGGAGCTCGAGATTGAGTATCCAATATAGAGGCTCCGATATTGCGTATCTGATATGGGAGCATGTCAAAACATGATTCATCAAATATCAACCTATCTTCAATTTTTATTAGAACATTTATTGTAAACTAATATAACTAAAAAATTTCATGCATAGTCTCTATCTTATGTGGACTTGGTAAACCTATCTAATTAATAAACACATATTTAATACAAAAATTTGTACTTCCTCCAATGTTAATGAATGGAGTAAATCTTCCTCATCTTTGATTTCATCTTGAACTACTTTTATAGGCATAAGTATAGCAAATTTACAATTCAAAGACTTTTTATTTGGCTTATAATAGCTTTGAGTACCTTTGATGTTAACTTCTACTACATATGTATGGATGGCACAAGGGATGAAGCTAAGGTTGATAGCTACAACTAACGTCTTAACTTTTTAAAAGATGTAATAAGGGATTAATCTATTTATCTAGAACTTTAGCTTGAATTTCAATCTTTGAGTAAATATCCTCTACAGAAGAACTATTATCTATTTCACTTAATCCCTCATCAAATTATATTGAATCAGATTACAAGATGATAGGATTCTTGATTCATTTTCTTTTCATCTTTAGAATTTGATAGGCATTTTAAACAAGAACTAAAAGAATTATAATAATTTTCATCTAAACTATACTCCTATTAACTAGTATTAATTAATATAGGTTTGAACATTTTAATAATAGTGTGTTCTCTTTCTTCTTCATAATCATCTTTGGATTCATTAAACTTCATTTTTAATTCTTCTATTAAGCTAAATACTTCTTTATTATTCTAATAGTTGTATCTGTAACTTAACTAACTCCCATTGCTTTTGCTTATCTAACTTTTGGAAGAAATAGTTTGCATGTTTTTTACCTTTATGTGTATACTGCCCTTTTTCTTTGCAAGCAAAACAGCATATATATATATTTTTTTTTCTTGTATTTTTTATCCTTTATCTCTAAACAAATCTATAGGAATGAAATCTCTTTCTTCTCTATACTAGGATTATTTTCATTTATGGCCTTCTTCTATAGCATTTAAAACTTTTAGAAGGTCCACCTCAACTTCCATAAGTGTCCACACCTTCCACTTGATTATAAATAGAAGGACTAAATCCTAACAAAGCTTCTAAAACATTTAGATGATAACAAGTTTTTTGGATTTCTTATCAGACAATATGTATGATATCACAAAGATGCATACTATCAATAGCCATGTTTTACAATTAAAGTTACTACAAAACAAGATTTCTCAATTAACCTTGAACAAATACTAGAAACATGGAATTGATTAATGGATCATAATATAATCTCATTCTATATATATCTTTGGAATAACCTTCACGATATAGTTAAACTTTAAATTACATAGCTTTTTTTAATCCAAATTTATTTGATATTGTGTTAATAGAGATTCAAAAAGATCAATAAATTTAGTAATAATAGTATTACATAACTCATCATAGCTAAACTCAAATATTTAGTTTTGAGCTATAGTTATGGCATGATATCACTAGTGTTTAATTGTTTCAAAAACTCTACTAATTTCAAGTAATAGAGTATCTCTAGTATATGCATGGTAAATAATTTAGTAGCTTTGAACTACTCTGTCCATATTTTAAGTGTATGAGCAATTTCTCTTAGAGGTAGATAAATAATCTTAAAGATTGGTATATGTGGGATTTGCATTGGTGTAAAAGCTTGTTATTATGGATGCAACCTAGGTCTTTAAGGATATGCCATCATAACTTTACAATCAAGAGTTAATATCTATGAAGAAGTTTCTGACTTTGTAGCTTCATAATGCATCAATGGATCATATTTCTATTTGTTATGTATATATTTTTTTAATATCTCATTATACTCTAATGCTAACTTCTTTTTATCTTTTTTTCCTTTGTTTCTACTTTTTATGATTCAATATTATATTCTAACAACTTCATTTGATCTAGTATTTCTACTAACTATTCTTACAGCTTCTCTATATTTTTAGAATAATAAGAACTTCAATTTAGCAAATAATTTTATTGTCTTACCTTTTGTTTCTAATCATTGGCAAATGAAATATGATGCTCTAAAAGATAACTAAGATCTACTCTAGATATGGGGGAACTTTAATTTGAGACCATAGTACAAAAATATTCTTTTGGGAAACATTTTCCTCTACTAACAAATGTTTTCCCTTTTATTACCCTTTTGATAGTTTCTTTAAAGCTCAATCCTAACATTAGTTTAATTTGATCAAAAAAACAAGCTTTGACATCTATATTAGGAGAATACAGATCATCTAGGTCATAAATATTAATCACTAACTAAATAAGAGGTAATGCTACTAAACAATTCTAGCAAAATGATTAATAGAATATTTTTTAAGACATTTTTTATGTATGTTTTCTTTTTAGGAAACCTTTGTTTTCTAAATTCTTTTTCATACTAGAATATCCTTGAATATATCCATCACAAATAATAGATCGAGCACATTCCTTTTCAAATTTTAATTGCATATTCAATCAGCATCAAATCAAAATAGATACCTAAGATCCCCATAAAACAACATTTTGTACTCCATTTGGGTTATATGAATGGTTAATTATGCCATAGAAGAATGGATTTTGTGCTTAACTCACATAGATGATTTATTGATATATTTTGATTTTATAAAATATCATCTAGATTATTTAAATCAATTTGCATTAGTAGTACAAAAACATGGTATAGGCTTATTCGCAAACCCAAAGAAATTTCAAGTTTGTCAATAAAAGATTGAATTTTTGGGGTTTAGTTAAAAGATGAAAAAATAGCAATGCAATCACATATTATTAAAAAGACATAAATTATGTACATCAACATATTCAAAATATTTCTAGAAAAAACTACTACCATTAGAATGGCTATAGTATCAAATCTATTCAAATGGTTAAAAGAAGTAACGAAAGAGATTTGTGAGGTAAAGAAGGAATGTGAACAACCAATTCCACTAAGTAAAGAAGGAATAAGAATAGCTATCATTATTTGAAGTAGCTTTTCAAGGACCATTTATCTTAACCACAAATGTCATCTATGAAGCATGGGGAATAGTTTTATTAAAAATCTTTAAAAATAAGTAAATTTTATGCTTATGTCTCAAGATGTTTTCAAAAACTAAACAAAATTATTCGGTTGTTCAAAAGGAAATATTAGCAAAGAAATTAAAAAAAAAAATCTTACTTATTTTATTGATCAATATTTTATTCTTAGAATAGACTCCTCTAGCATAGTAGTGTTAATGAAAGAAAATTCCAAGGAGTCCTAAACTTCAAAGGTTTGCTTCATAGCAATTTTTATTATTACAATATCAATTTCCAATAAAACAAATCCCTAAAAAGATGAATAGTTTGCCGATCGCATTAACAAGTGAGTTAAGAATGATGATGTTTAGATCATCTTCATCCTCATTTTTTGCATCAAGTTCTTCCATTCAAGGCTTAGAAAGAAATTATATGTGAAAAGCTTAGCCCTTAGAAATTAATATTGATAGACTATACTAGTGTAAGGAAATACATCAATATTTTTCTCAAGGTAATTCTTCCTCAAGAATTACTAATTATCTAAATTTATATTTTTTTCATTAATATTTCAAAAAGGATTAATTGCATTATTAACAACTTAAAATGGTCAAGGTTTGAGGCAAGTCATCAAGAATCTACAAAAGGATAGTTGTATTAACAACATAATGCTCACTTAATAACCACTATATGCCAATAATGAGTCACATCGAGACTTCACCAAATTATTACAATGGCATACACAAGAATATTCTATCTGTTCTACTTTCCAACGCATCAATGTATTATGTCCAAACCAAGTTTTTCTGTATCAAAATGAATAGCTAAAGATGTAGGAATAGCAAGTGGAGGATAACAACGCATCAATGTATTATGTCCAAACCAAATTTTTCTGTATCAAAATGAATAGCTAAAGATGTAGGAATAGCAAGTGGAGGATAACACATCATCAACTGTAGCCATGATTCAAAAAATCATCAAGTTAGTTGAAGCTTGTCGCATGTGTAAAGATTTTAGGATAGGCATTAGTCATATCCATAAGGCAATAATGCATCTAGCTAATATTAGGTTCTATTATCATAAAACACATTTGAAAGGCTTGGATTTTTATTAATAATTTTTGGAATTTAAATAATATATCTAATTCTACCTCTATGTTTGATAAGATTTCTCCTTAGTGGATTCCCATTGATAATGAAGCATGGGCTATTAAGGATCCACACCTTTGTAGTACGTGGTGTAAACTTGGCATTTCCTCCCTTTCATCTTTTTGCATGCATAATCTATGATTACTTGGTTTGAGTGTTAGAGTCTCTATGGCAATAATATTTCTAAAAAGTCTACCTTTTTTTAACTTTTGGATAGTTTGGATAGAAGTGTAACTATTCAGGATTCTCATAATGGTTTTCTTAGATTAATGGCCATCATGTTTTTCCATATCTATCTAAGATTGTATATACTGTTATTAGTTCTAATATAGATATTTGACCAAGATTCATTTATCTCTAGAATGTTAATCAAAATGTGCAATTATGGAAGCAACGAATTCAGAAGATATGGAATGCCACTCCTTTAAAAATTAGAAATTTTCTATAGTATTTGATTCATCAAGGTTTTCCTATTAGTATTCAACACTCTCATTTGGATGTTCATGACCCAAAATGTCCTATTTGCAACATGGAAGACTCATTCATTCATTGTTTTTTCACTTGTTCCTTTGCTCATAGCTCTTGGACTCGGTGCAATAGGTATTTATATGGTTTTCAACAAGCTTAAATGAACATTTATTCGATGACACTCCTAACTTTAAGAATTTTTGCTTCATGCTTGAAGTTATTTTCATCAACTTATTTTTTATGTCATTCAAAAGTTTCAATGTAATGTGATTTTTCACAAATATTTTCTAGCTAATTTTCTTCCCTTATCAATTCAAGGTGACATCATTCAATTTTTCCTTCCCACTAAATTATTGTACATTCATTGTTACTAGGGCAAATACAACTTTTTGTTTTAAAGGTATGTTTGATCATTGGATAACTCTTATCAAATCCACATAAGATTAAGACTAGTCATGGAGTTCATCAACTAGATCAATTTTTATTAGTAGATATTATAATATTGGTAGAGTTTATTCAAATTAATAATTGTGGATATGAAATTGGATGAGGATCCAATTTCATGGATTGAATTAGCCCTTATATCATGGGTCAAGATTTGATTGTTTGCACTATCTCTAGCACACACACAAACAAAAAACAAGAGAGAGAGAGAAAGAACATACATCCTCAATTATTGCGCTAGGATATCCTAAAAAAAATCCATCACAATTAATAAATAGATGCTTACTTCCAACAAGATGGAGTTTGAATCTTCACCTTAAATGTGTGCAACAAAAATAGCTTTTAAGCATGTTCCATTGTCTCCATGGTATATTTTCTTTTAAATGTGACACACTCATATTTGGTGTTAGCCTAGTACTTGTACACAATATATTTGGTGTTAGCAACATATATAGCAAGCATATTATTTGAGACCATTTAAAAATTCCTCCAAGATTACCTATTTGAAAACAAAATGTCTAAATGCTTATAAGAGGGGACTTTAATTCTTTTAAAACCAAGATAAAAATCTTTTTAATAAGGCACCCAGCTAAATCATCTCTATGTAAGTATCATTTTAATTTAACTAATGTTAATTTTCATCTATAAAGGAGCATAAAAACGATAATCTAGTACCTTGTACCATTTTGATTCAACTAATGTTAATTTTCATCTATAAAGTAATATAAAAATGATAAAGCATTTATAGCATGTATTTCCTTAAATTTCAGTTTTTAGGGTTAGAATACTAAAGAAAATACTAAAATATTTTCCATAAAATTTCAACCCTCAATTAAACCCCAATGCAACTACATTTATCTATTGCTCCAACTCATCAACGAAAATGTCAAATGCCAAATAGAATGGAACACTAGGCATCTTTGCTTCACCTTCATGAAACTATTTAAAATAAAATAACCTTTCTATGTTCAAAAACATTAAATTTTTAATTCCCAAACACAATTACCTAACCGTAAGCTTTAGAATATTTAACAAAACAAAGGTAAAAAGGCTTCAATAACGATTGCAGGCTAAAACACAATATTAATTCAAAAGCTATTGAATTAGCATTATTTCCAACAGATATAAATATATCCTTGAAATTAGATAAAATAAAAAAAAGTTCTTCCATGGCATTAAAATTTCCGTTTACCTTGGCTATACGTACCGTATTCGAATATTCCGCTCAAATTCTTTTATGGAAGACAAAAACAAGGCATGCCTTGCTACACCACACCAGACCGCATATTTCCACTTTACCTTTATAAAACAACTAAAATTGCATTTAAAATATCAAACACATCAAAAGGGTTCATTTCTTGTTTATCCTCGATCATTTCCCTAGCAACAACTTTAACGGTACATACATTTCATGTTTTTGGAAGATGGACGAGGACAGTTAGGCAGACCTTTGATTTCCTTGTTACAACCTTTTCTTCAATGTTTAAAACAAATTTTACTTATAGGAACAAATATCAGGAAACAGATAAATATAGCCTAGCAATATAGCAAGTGTACATTATGGCTTGTTGCAATAAAAGGGAACCATCAGTTACTTCAGTTTCAGAGAGAATACAGATTTATTATATTATAATTTATAAACTATGTTCGGGCACAATTACCTAAAGTCACATTTGGGTATAACTATCTTATACATGAAAAACCAATTTGCTAGAATAATATCAAAAATATATATCTTCTCCATGAGCTCGGTACAATCAAGTTTTCCTTAAAACAAAATCTTGATGGAAAAACATATGAAATGAGAGATTTGTTTGACTGCTTCCAGTTAGACAAATGCCGTCAAGCAAGCTCCTTGCTGCAATCTAGAGAGCGCTCTTTCAATCTAATGCCCTTAAAACAGTTTTATGTTGTTACAGTTGTCCTTTAATATACAACGGCCATCAAGAATGCAAACCTTATCTCAGAATCTCCGGAACATAATTTCTTATACCTGGAAAACTGTGTAGTATAAAGCAAGCTATTGGGTCGTGCAACACTGTTGTGCAAGAGGTTCTGAGATTATTTTACGTAGCATTGGAGCGTAACTATGCTCCATTTTCATCGCCAATGAACTTCCAGTACACCCGAAAAACCACATTCAGCAACACTGCCCCTTTCACAGCTAAGTTTGCAGGGCCATGAACAAATTTTGCTTTCTTGCATGTTCAGGGATAAGTCGCTCTAAAGTATCAGAAGGGATACCAGCCAATTCTGCAATCAAATTTTCAAAATTTTATATTTATATTGCGACTTAGTGCGTGGTAGAAAATTCCATAACAAACAAAGCCGAAGAAAGGTTTAAGAACGAAATAAAACAAAACAAACACTGCACCTTGTGTCTTGAAGTTGAACAACGGTGGTAAAGGACGACCATTAGGCAGCCTTGTGTTTGGATCACGTAATTCATCAAAGAATGGATGTACACATGCTTCCAGCTATTATACCGAAGATGAGAATAGATGTTATAAACTCTAAATTAATTTTTAAAAAACATAGAAAACAGCTTTAAGACATGAATATAAATAATTGAAATTTTCAAATAAAATGTTCTTTAGAACATACAGCAGTACACCGAAGATTCGGAGAATACTGCAACATTCTACTGACCAAGTCCACTGCCTCTGGGGGTAGCCGCTTTTGGAACACCTGCAATGAAATACAACGGGCAAATTTCATGGAAAATCAATAATGTGGCTTTGAGAGGTTATTTACATTAAAGTCGTAATCTACGTGAAATCATGCTATATCCAGAGGCGTTTTTCCAATTGCTGTCTTATCGTTTACTTGAATAAATACTTTTAACTCTAAAATTGGTTATGGTAGAAATATCTTGAAAATTTTGCATACACAAAATCAGCTGCATTTCAACTCTAAATGAAGACCAAAAATATTATAAACTTTTGATGTACATAAGCACTCAGATGCGGCTTCCTGCCAAAACGTAAGAGTTGCATTCTACAGAAAGATTCAATCAAAACGGGTTACATCTATATATAAAAACTGGCTGAAAGTGATTTCTGTCCAATATAATGTAAAGATGTCCATATGGACATAGCAAAAAAGTTGTATCCCATACATATCTTCGAGTATGGTAACATGTTGGTTAACAGACCAACAAACTACCAGTTGAGCCACTAAGATTTTTTATTTATTTTATCAACTCATATGCATAATTGAATACAGTTTTATAATTATTATTATTTTGAAAACATGAATATTGAAACTGAAAGTTCCTTATTACATCCGTAAGCGTAAGGGTGGTTAGCTGTATTAATCTATTGGACGAGTTCAATTTCAGCAATTTTTGCATAATGCTTGTATATCTCGGCATGCAACCTCGTGAGATTGAACCTGTGACTTGAGGATGCAAGCTACACACCTTTAACTAACAATCTAAAAATAATTGATATTTTAAAAAATTATTAAACATTTTCTTATACAAGTAAAAAATATTATATTAATAAAACAAGATAAAAATTTGTTAAATGTCAGTAGGGCATTGCTCACTTTGTTAGAGCATATGGCTTGGGGCATGCTGCGACACGTGCTATAGTAAAATAAATGTTTAGAAACTATGGTGCCAGGAAGACAGCCAGCCATACTAAATCATACTCAAATTCTTCACCAACCTTAATGGTCAACCCATGATATGGAATAAAGGCAGCAAAATGATGAAGATAAGAAATTATTAAATATGAATTTGCAATTTTAAAAGGCAATACTTGAATAATTTAGTCAGTTGCAAAGTTTTTACAGTTGGATAACTTTTTTTATATGACTTCACACTTAAATGCATAAACTGGTTCTCTTGTCATAATAGTGCCCTCACGGATATGATAAAAAAGTAAATTTTAGATTAAAAATGTATCAACTGAGATCCTGCTCTTGGCAAAATTCAATAACATCTGGCATAAAAAAGTTCGAGAATGCTCAAAAGGGAAAACAACGTATCATGGATTTTCATTTATTTCACACTGATAAGTACAGAAAGATATAACCATTGCAGCTTCATACATTCAACATTCACTATCCACAACAAAAATTAACTTAGCATACCGGAAAAGCAGCCACAGTAACTGCATAAACAACTAATTGTAATACTTAAACAATTAGCAGCTGTATTAACGTCACGAAAGAAACATGCTAGCAAAGTATATACCTTATGCCAAGGATGAGCCTTTATTTGGGGAAATTTGAATTCTGTATAATTTGGATTCATGCATTTAATCTCCTCTCTGGTTGGTGTTCCTAAAACCTATTGAAAGAAGCCTCTTAACCTTTTTTTTAAATAATTGATGATACAGCAATTTGAAACAAACATCATGAAATTTCAGAACCTATGCACAAACAAAAAATCTGAACCTTAATAATTTCAACAAGCTGATCAACACCGCTTTCTCCTGGGAACAAAGGCTGAAAATGGCACGAAATAATAACATCAGAAAAAACAACGAAAAACAGAGCCAGATGTCAACTCAACATTATCTGAACTCAATCACAATTTCCTATAGCAACCTGTCCAAGAAGCAATTCAGCCATGACACAGCCCGTTGACCACATATCTATGGCAGTTGTGTACTCAGTTGCTCCAAATATAAGCTCAGGCGCACGATAATATCGTGAACATATGTATGAAATGTTCGGTTCGCCTTTAACCTGAAGTGAAATTATTATGTTAAAGACAATTTTTAGTATCAAAATAAAGATTTGATATAACACTTCAAGGAAATGTATTGAGCCACCCCTAAACTTACTAGGATTTTTGCACTTCCAAAATCACAGAGCTTCAACTGGTGTGTATGTGGATTAACCTATCAGTCACACCAGTTCAATACAATTGAGATTGCAATATTATATATTACCAAAACCAGTAATTTCAAAGACAAAAGTAGTAACTCCAAATTTCATGCATCATGTTAACTTTTTATCAAATGAAGCAGTAGAAGAACCTAGAAAGCACTGCAAGAATCAACAAAAGATGGAAATTCCTCCACCCCAGAACCAAATGAAACCTTTACGACTAAAATGATCCTAATTGAGGGGAAATACCATGGAAAACAAAACAATGTTTTGACCACATTCTAGCAGTATTTCAAATCTTATTTTATTAATAAAATTTTCTTTTTGCATGCTCCAAAAAATTGTTTGGACCAAAATAAAACATTAGATTTCTCAAAGAAAACTATATCATCATCATCATCCTAGCCTTAAACCATAGGAAAGTCGAAAATCTTAATTTGCTTAAGAAAAATAATCTAATACAATCAAACAACTTACTAATAGATTTTGCGGTTTGATATCACGATGGCAGATACCAACACAATTGTGTATGTATGCAAGAGCCCTGCAAATCTACACCATAACAAAGAGTGGTTAAGAAAATTCCATAAACAAATGAATAAATTACACGATGCACATGATTGACTCTTGGTTTACCAAACCACAACTCCGCCACCCGCACCCCCTAATAAAAATAAAGAGGACAATAATAATAATACTGCTATTTTGTTGAATACTCCAAAAGTGCTCATATCACAAGACTATTTCTTCTGCCTAAATATCATGGTGCAATGTCCAATAAAGAAACAAGGTGCAACGTTTCTTTAATGATGAAAACTTGTGCAACGTTATTTGTGGGCATTCCATGTTTTGAAGTTAGATATCAAGATGTAGTTGGGATGTGGGGTGAAAGAATAGCAACTTATTCTAACGAAGGAAAAGTAACCTTACCGGCACCTTATTTTAATTACCATGTCAAAATTCATATTTGCAAATTTTAAAACATAACAATACATGATTTAGTCAATGAAGCATGACAGTACGATAATCAACCTACCACTTCACTGTACTTTGGTAAGTTAGGAGAATAATTTGATGATAATTTTTAAAGAGATCTATACACGTGATGACCCTGAACATGATCTTTGGCATGCCACCAGGTAGCATGTAATCTTAGCATATCCATCAGAATTGAACCTATGACTTGCACAATCACAAGTCACATAACCAATTCAGCTAAGCACCATTGATAGTACATTGGTAACTGTAGTTAACATTATTTACCCCAATACATATAGCCAAGTTGCCCACTAAAATTGAACCCATAACTTAGAGCTTCCAAATCAAGAGTCTTACCACTAGGATAACACCTCATTGTTAAGGCCTCAATTAGAGATTTTTTACTAGTAGTCTGAATAAGCACCTTAATTGTCCATATCAGAGCTGTAATACTTAGGGAGTGAATACTGCATGATTTCAGCTAACAGACATATATGCCAATATCTACTTCAAATTTCATCTAGCTTCCCTATCTTATCAACCTACTATTTCTTAATGAGTTGTCGCTGACCAGATTCATATACAGCCAAACAAATTAGCCTTGAGCAAATACATGCTTTGCAACTTGAAGTAATAGAACTTGGATTTTGTCAGTGAGTGCATGAAGCAACTAATACTAAATCAGATGGGCATATACAAATAGGAAAACAAGACTGATCTAGCACTCTATTCAGCACACGTATTTGCATAAAGACTTTTTATTGCGTTAGTAAAATCAATAAATAAGAACACAATTGATTAGCGAAGTAAAATGTTTCAAACAAACAGATTATTCTTTAGCTTGGTTGCTTTGCAATGCAACCAAAGAATTGGCTACTACGCTAATTCCAAAAATAATCAGTTGCATTACAAAGCAACTAAGCTAAGAAGTCTTTAGCCAACTCCTTGAATGCACCCTAGTGTTATTAACAATTCGTAACACTAAAGTGTTTTATGGAATTAGTTAATCTATTAATCAATGTAGCTCCTTGAAGTGTTCATCACTGGCCAAAGCATCATGCTATTCTAGAAAATCCATGATTCATAAGTCCAAAACATTCTCACACACATATGAAAACTGACTCAAATAAGGTTTCCTTGTTCCAATTAGCGTAATTTATAATGGTCGGCATCATTATTCAAATCCTAAACCCAACTACCTAAGTTATCATAACCTAAAAATTTGATACCAACTTGTAACATCCCAATACTATCCTAGGCTAACAGAGCATTACTTGTATACACTTATTCTTCATTGCATACAAAATCTTATAGCAATTTACTTGTAATTTTGAGAGCATTCTAGTCCCACATATAAGCAATGAGGCATTGCTCATTAGGTTAGAGCATGTGGTTTGTGGTTTGTGGTTTGCAAGTCACAAGTTCAATTCCAAAAGGTATGTTGAGACATGCCACTTGGGAGCACCATAAGAATATATGTTCAGGGATTATATGTTCAGGAATTATGGCATCAGGTAGACAGCCAGCCATAGTAAATCATCATCAAATCCTTTGCCTACCTTAACAATCAACCCACTGTAGATGAGATAAAGGCAACAAGATGATGGATTCTAGTCCCACATATCTATATGCATCCACAACCTCAAGTTGTCTATTCTTTAACTGGAAATTATAATCTTTCATCAGTTCCACATATTAACAATTTTCTTTTAACAACATACACCTTTATCCCTGCAAGCTTATAAACGTTGTCTAGTTGGCGCAACATTGCCTTTAACTCTTTTTCTATATTTGAAACTAGTGATACATCATTTGCAATGACTAAAAGTCATATCCATGATTGATTCCTTTATAGCATAACTTTCAATACCTTTTTAATTCAATCTTCCAGCAAATCAAAAAAAAATGCCAAAAAATGTTATTAAAAAGGGACAACCTTGCTTTGCTCCCATATTACTACAAAAATGACAAGATTCTAGAGTTTCACCATCTCTTAACTTGAAATTTATTTATCTATATGTTGTTGAATAGCATTGAGTACAGCAAAGCCAACTTCAAGTTTCATAAGTCTTCTCCATAATTTTTCTCTTATGATTGAATCAAATGCCTTAGCAAAGTCAACAAACTATATAAATATTTTCCCTCCAACAAACTATATAAATATTTTCCCTTGTTTTCCTTTTGCCTGTTCAACATAGCATCTAAGAGTAACCAAATGATTTACTGTAAAATGTTTTCTTCTAAATCCTACTTAGATCATTTTCTTTTACCCAACTTCCCAATTTTTTCCTCCAAAATGTAACTAGAAATTTTGCAAACATGTTACTAATCATAATCAATCTGCAATTAGTTAAATGACTTGTCTTATTTTTTAGAAAGCACAACTCCTCTACTATTCAAACCATTTTGAAGCCCTTCATCAAGCATTTTACAAGTCCCTATCCAAACTAATTGCTCACTGCAAATTAATAGTCCAGCATAAAATCCTTTCACATTTTTACAACTCTCTCTCCAAACTAATTGCTAAATGCCTTTGTAATTTGCTCATACGTTGCAACGTATTAAAGTTCATACAACTAGTTATGTAATTTACCTTATAATAGAAGAGATTTTCATAGAATACTTGAATCTTTGCAAAAGTTTCATTGCTTGGAGCGACTTTACTTTTGAAAAGTTTGCCTCCAGAAATTTCATAAACGTTGTTTAACCAACTGCACCACATTTTCTTAGTGCTCTTGTATAAACTCTTTTTATTATGAATCAATTTTATTTATTACTTTGTTAAACTTCATTATTACTGAAATTTTTTATGGCTAGCCTTGTTTGTAGACATTCTTCATCAAGCCACATCTTCTTACCTATAACACTCATGTTCACATTAAGTCTTCAGCGGCCTCCATTAAAATCTCTTCTAACCACCTTAATGTTTTCAATGAGTTTTGTAGGCCTTGTTCAAAAGGGTTCATATCTTCAGCTGTAAATCACCCCGTTATTCTTTTGTGTTGTACATTCCTATAGTATCCTCCCTTGATACAAAATTACATATAGCAGTTTGGGGACAATTAATTTATCACCAACACAAAAGTTAATGATTTTTGACACATTTTCAGGGATGGTTTATAGTAAATCTATATATAAGCATCATCATTATTTTTCAAATGTGCAGCTCAAGCTTAAAGGAAATTCTTGAATCTCATCTCATCTAAAATGATAAAATAGAGGCCCTTGTCCCTATTCGAACAAGTGCTTTCCTACCTAATTGATCTTTCCATAAATGAAACTACTTGAATCAAAGCAGCTAACTTGTCCTACAATAAATAAATAAATAATGTAATCATTAATTTGCATTTTGTTGAGTTACATTACAAATGGATACATCTTTCTCAGTGGCATAACTTAAAGACATTTAAGAAACTTTTTCCAAATATTCTACAATCTCATCCATAATTAATTGAAAACATTCTAACTTGTTCCTGAAGTTGTATGAAACTTCAAGCCAGTTCAACTCATCATCAAGGTGCCTTTATCCTAAGAACAACTTAATGCTATATCCCTTTACCGTATATTTTTACGGTGTCACCAAGACCTGTGTCTCAACATAGCAGGTTGATCTCAATTTAATTGTTTCCAGAGGTTAATTTGTACACATGTTCTTATTCTACAATTCACTTCTAATGAGGCAACTTTATGCCATGACTTCATTTGGCATAACAATATAATCTAACTATAAATATAGTGCTTCCAGAGGCTTCATCAAGGTAGATTAAAAATTATCCTACATAAGAAACATACTAATATATCAACATACTTTTACGAGACAAATTCTCACAAGTCTTAGAACTCTTGTTAAAGAAAGATCAACAAGTGCAATGTTTTTCCTGTCAAATGCAAACAATATAACTCGATACTCAGTTCTTAAAGATATAGTTGCATCTTTTTGTAGTTTCATTTCCACATCATATGAACACCTTGATAAAATAATGTATATTAGTTTGTATTATCTGTTTGTATGTAATCCAATATTCTTGTTCCTCTTTCTCTTATTGCTGTTAAACCATATCACTCACCCAAGTCCCCATGAATATGCGTACAACAGCGTATCATCTGAAAATCTCATTTACTCTATTTAATTTATGCACCACTTTCCTGAGATCTGCATAACATTGTGTGATTATCTTCCCTTCATAACTGAATGTATCGTCAAGAAGTTTTTAATTTACATTGTCCAATTGTATGTTGCACTTTATCTGCACAAGGCTCTAATGTTAGTCTTGCATTTTTTGTGAACACAACCTCTGCCATTAGATCAAGTACCAATAACCTTAACGCATTTTGCTTGTTCCAAAAAATCATCTAGCATATATTCCGGATTATATTGAAATATCCTTATAAACTGTTGCTTTTTTGTTCTTTGGTCTTTTAGAATGTTCATCTATTCAGCTTGAAAACCTTATTTGCAGTCACCACAGCAATAAATTCCTGAGCTCAACTTCAAAACTATCAAGTCACAATTTAGCTTAGTTAAATGATTTTAGAATATAATTATATAAAAATCATTAATAATAAGAAGTCAACATAATTAATGAAACAAACCTGGTACGTGTAGAGTTTAACATATATTAGTGGCATTCTTTGGTTCATTTTGTTGTAATGTTTTGCAATACGATGCACGGTCTCTGGCACATACTCCAAAACAAGATTAAGGAATAGTTCTCCTTTGTCTGTTGTTGAAAAAAAGCAATGCTTAAGAGCTACAATATTTGGATGATCTAACATATTCATTATCTGGAGCTCTCTATTCTTATAACGCTTATCTTGAAGAACCTTCTTGATTGCCACAATTTCCCCAGTCTCCCTACACTTAGCCTGCATTAGAAAATAATAAAGTACCATGAGAGACCAAAAAATACATACATACATTTTCAACAGTTAGGCAAATTATAGTTATTTTTTACCTGATAAACAACACCAAAAGAACCTGTTCCTACTACATGCTCTGCAATGTAAGTGACAGTCTGTTGTAAACATAAAATAAGTAATCATTTATCCGGTTCATAACAGCAAATTGCCTTTTTCTCGTGACTTGACAAATTCCAATCTGGGAATCATATGCCAACCAACCTGTTTGGATTGCCCATTTCTCCCAGCAGTAGTGGTAGCAATAACATGACCAGGATCAGCTCCAACGTTATCAATAATATTAGGATCAAGCTCCTGCAAGATGCACAATTTTCAATTAGGTAAAGACAAAAGCCCAGGTTTATAATGGTTCAAAAGACAGTGCTAGAAAAAACTGAATTAACGAAGACTTTATTTCAAAATACGCCCTTACTTTTTCATCATCCACATCAATGTCGCTGTCTCTTAGTCTCATCTCAAACATTTCTCTACCGAGCCTATCAACATTGTTTGAAGTTGCTTTTCCCCTGTTGCTGATAGCTCTTGAACTTCCGGCAGCTCCACCATATCCTAAGCTTGTGGATGCCATAAATGGCTACTGTTTCAGTAATCTAGAAGCAGCAATATATGGCCATGTAATCCTTAAATCCCTTGCTTGTTTGCAACAGCCTTTTCCTAAACATGTTCCTGCAAGGTTGTAGTAAGCTTCAATATTATTTTGCCGATAAAACCATGTATAATAAAAGTGCAACTCGGCCTGTTGTAATTGCTAAAACAGCCTCATTAAGTATACTATACAATGTAAACTTTAAAAAAAAAAAAGTGATAACAACAGCCATTAAACATACAATTAAGACTGAGATAAGAATATGATAACAAGATATTGTCTCTTCGATGATTGTTAAGAAGAATCCGTTTCTATACATTATGTTGTTAAAAGAGTGAACTTTAGCCAATAGCCCCTGAATTCTTAGATGAGACTGTTAAAACACAAAAGAAGGAATGAACAAGCAATGAACGAAAACTTTTGGTTTCCAACAATAAGAGATTAATCTTGTAGATGAGGTTTTAAAGAGAACACAAGAAATTTTCAGAACATATATTACCGAAAATGAAGTTCCTTGAAATAATATAGTTGATGAATAGGAAAATTAACAATGTGGTTTAAAACACAAAAGTAAAATTAAAGGGAAAACAACATGCTCATTTTTTTAGAAAAAAATTTTGGATTTTCAGTTTACCCTAGTTACTATAACGAAGGCTCCTCATGGTTTGATCGCCCAGCCTCTAGAACGATTGACGCTAGAAATCCTGCAATGCAAGAAAAGGTAAGCAAAATTTCCTCCTTCCAGACGGCTAGTGCTAACAAACTAAGCAGCCCCTGTATAAACTCTGGGCTTTCACAAACGTTAGCGGCTGTGTCCGATAGTTTGGGAAGGCAAATACATCCAAAATTTACCAGATTTCAACAACTAGCACAAAATTCTCAACACTTTGGGAAGGCAAATACATCCAAAAATTGAGCTGCCAAACATTCCGGATCCACCACTGTACCAATAGTTGGCATTAACAATGCTCCTTCACTCGTAGGAGCGGTAGACTAGAGGATCATACAAGAAAACATGCTGTGGAACGCAAAGATACAGCATAAATAGCCCATTAGCCCACACAATCTCTAATTATCAGACAAAAACGGCTCGGCTTCGAGGGCGAACATACAAATCGTGATGATAGAGCACCGAAACACTGGATCGCAAGGCACTCAAGCACCCAACGGCATGATGAGCATCAAGCAAAACCTATGATGCATCGAATTCAAACGCGGAAAAGGGAAAAGAAAGGCACAGATCTCGAGGACAAGATGAAAGATCGAAGCTCACACATGAATCCCTAACACCTACGCAAGATGAAAGCAAACGCAAGCTGTGCCCACGGAAGAAAGTAAAGTGAAGATAACACCACAATTTTAAAAAGAGAGAAGAAAAAGGGCGGAAAAAGAACACAGAGAGAGAGACAGAGACAGAGACAGAGACAGAGCCAGGAAAATATGTTTTACGACCAGAAACAAGAAGGAATCATCAATCCAAAATGGAAAAGAGGAACGAACGAGCGAACCTCAGCGGCGCATGAAACAAGTCCAGAATCTGCCATGGAAACACCTGCGGAGAGGGATCACTGGATGAAGCAGCAGCAGCAGCAGCAGCGGCGTCGTCGTCGCCGTCGTCATCGTCGTCGTCGTCGCGGCTCTTTATTTGCGCGATCATTATCTCCCCCGATGAAGCATTGCCGAAAATGCGAGGATGCGAAAAAGCAGCGCAAAAGAGCGGAAATTAAAAAAAGTTTTAGGAAAAAAAGAAAAGAAAAGAAAAGCGGCCGCAACAATAATTGGAACGCCACGTAAGTAATCGCCGCGACGGACGGACGGACAGCGGCGGCGGGAGGCCCAGACGTATCGAGGAGCCGCCACGTGGCCGCAAAGCGTGGTCCCGCCGGCGGTGAACAGTGCGTGGGATGCGGTGCTTTTAGAGCATGTCCCCGCATGAGGTGACACAAATTGGCTGCGTTATCCACCCATCCATCCATCCCGTAAATCGGCGTTGCCCAGTTTCAACGCGCGTGGCAACTCAAAAGATTACCCCCCTCCACGTGGCATCATCGACTTTCCGCCTCCCTTTGTCCTTTGAAAATCCGCTTCCGCCTTCTTCACTCTTGGATTATTATTGCTCCTGTTACAAGGTTTTACATGGAATCTTATCGCAATTGGCTGCTCCGCTGTCGTTCAACCCCTGCCCGAGATTAATGATGAAGAAATGAGTTTTGCGTAATTTTGAATTTGCTTTGCTTCGCATTCTCCAAATAAGTCCCCTACTCGCTCTCTCCGACGTTGCTTTGGTATTCAAATTAATGAACCGGAAGTGGAACGCTCCAGAAACTTCAGGACCGAAGTGTACTGATTCATGAATCCAAGTGACCGCCGAACCGCAAATTTGTTCTTGACTTGCTCTCCAGTAAAGCGATACAACAGGCGTGCGGAGATTTTGGATGAACCGTATAATTTAATCAGACTCTGCTTTTTTTGCTTTTTTAACCTGTTTTTAACGTTTACTCCAAACTCGTCTCTTTGTAGCTTTGCTTTAGGCAACGGAATCAAGTACATGAAAGTTTCGTAAGAAAATCTGTCTTGAAATCGTGTTTGATGCTGGAAAATTGTAGTTGTGGATAATGTGAAAGCAATGCGATACTAATCATGGCCATTACAAATTGGCAAGCACTTTTGGCTGAAACTGCACATTGACCACGCAGCGGTGATCCGGGAATGCTAAACAACTAAAAAAGCAACACAGCCATACTGTAAAACCTCTGCAACCGTTACAAATCACGCAATCGAAGCAAAGCTTACACGTATGTTACCATTAGTCAAGCTACGCGTAGTCTACGGCGGCGTTATGTATCGCACCAGCCATACGCCATGTTCATAAGTGCCGCCAAGATTATCTTATCTCAAGAGAGCGTTATCTCGACGCGCAAATGGGACCAAACCTTTCATTATAAGCATAACAATCATGAAATGCAATATATTTGAAAATTCAACCTCGGTTCCAGAAAAATACGCACAGACCGATTCCTGCTCATTTTTCCGCAATAAAACTCTTTTGTTTTCAGAACATCCATAAGAAGACATTTCTGTTTGTTTTTCACGATATCCACAAGCTCGATATTTTGTACAGCAGTAAACCCTAACGCTCTGCAAAAAAGCAGCGGAAACGGAGATACATATAAAAATATACACACGAAAAAAAGCGTTGTCGGATATTCAAGGGCGGGGGAGGCGCAGCGGCAGGCAAGGCACCGCGGGCAACTTAACGGGGGCAGCGGGCAGGGGCTGGACGGGCAGGCGGCAGACGGGGCAGGTTGCCCGCATGGCGAGCCACTGGCTGGCGCAGTCCACGTGGAAGGCGTGCTGGCAGCCGGGCAGCGTCAAGCGAGCGTCGCCGTGCTCGTACCTACCAAGGCACACCACGCACTCCTCGTCGGCGTCGGGGGTCTGCCCGGAGGAGGCCACGGTCTGGGCGGGCAGTCTTCGAATATCGGCATGAGACAGAGGTTTGGGCAGGCCGCGGAGGCTACGACGGTGGTCCCAGAGCGAGCGAGCAATCCAGAGCAGCTGAACCAGAGCTACACTTGCAGCGGCCCCCACCGCTAACCATCCCACCACCCCTATCTTCGTCACATTGCTATCCCCCCTATCCATGACCTTCCCTTCCCTTCTTCTTCTTCTTCTTCCCCAAGGAAGGAAAGAAGTAATAGCTTGTAACAACCAAATAATATAAATATTTGCAACTTCCAGTGTTGTGGTACCGTCGATGAAAGATTATAAAAACCGTATCCCTGGTTTTGCCCTCTTACGCAGTCGCCCCAAACGTATTCCAGCGCGTGTTCTGTGTTTTTTGTTTTTGTTGTCTTTTTTTTCCCTTTCTTGATCGGCCGCTGCCAATCGCAACCAACACTGTGCATGCATGTATGTGCCTTCCGCTCAATTCAGTTCCTTCTTGGTGCGTTGTTAGCGTCATTGTGTTGTGTAATTCCTCCGCTTGCAATAAATAAACAATGTCGACCGGACTCTATTTGCCAAGCCTCTTTCACTCGCTTTCTTCGGAAAGGGTTTGATTAGTCGTTTTGCTTACTCGGTCGCTCCGTCCATCAATCAAATATAACACGCTGTCCATCTTCCCGTCCCAGTGCCTGTTTGGTATTTTAGTGGTGTAAACATCGATGGATAGATGTTTGTAACGTGATCTTTGACATTTGTGACGTGATTTGCGTCAATCAACTAACACATGCTTTGTGAAGTGGGTGGTAGCAATTGTGCACCATGCTTCAATGGACCTCAAGTTTAGGAATGGTGGTGATTTTCAACCCTTTTTTCACTTACATGTTTTCTTTCCACGGTGAAGATACCGACAAACATTACTTACCCACGTGGTCATTATCAACGCCACCCACATATCCTGTTTGTTTATGCTTTTAACATGCTAGTTTCACACCTTGTCCTTTTGTTATGGGTTATTTTAGTGGATTATGTTATTGGGACCGGAGCGCCAGGCTCGACTCCGTGACAAACTTCCCCGCGAATATTATGACTTTGGTTTTATATCAACCAATATTCAAAACACAATTTAAAGATAAGCATACACGTTGTTAACGAATGTTGGTGTTGGTGATATGTTTTGTGAAATGTTGGTGGTGTTTTGGAAAATTTAAGAGAAAATTTTACACAACAATAATTAGGCTTGCTATCTTAAATGGCACTGAATGTTGAGGTATGAATAACAAATCAATGTGATAAAAATGTGAATGCTTAAATGGATATTGAATGCTACCAAAAGAAATAAAGCCCACAATACAAACATTATAGGAAAAGTTGAAGTGACTTATATTATAGATAAATCACAAGAATGTTGTCTTTAATGGTTTAGGCATATGCAAAGAAGATCATATTACAATCCTATGAAAAAAGGTTACTACATAATTGTTTTAGGAAAGCCACCAAAAGAAAGACCAAAAAAGATATGACAAAAGATCTAGCTTTGAATATGATCCGAAGAAATTGCAAATAAATAAAAATTTAGCTTTTCATTGAGGTGAATGACAAAAAAAAAACTCTTGTAGTCAACCCATTTTGTTGGGACAAGGCTAAGATAATGATAATGATAATGATATGAATAGTTAGGCTTTTGCTTCTAGCCCTCTTTGAATGAACATTCAGCCTCCTTCCCTTGGCAATGTCCTTTTTAACATGAAGGATTAGATATCAATATTTATACCAAAATGTAAAAGCTAACTCCAAATTCTGTCTTATTTGTATGTTGCAATAGGTTACCTTGTGCATACGCAGTTGGGTAAATACGTAGAATAACCATTTCATTTTGTAAACCATAAAATAACCATTGTGAAGTCGTGGCTAACCTAACGAATAACGCAACTCAAGAAATTATAAATATTGGATAATTAATAAAAGCAATTATAATCCAATTTTTAAAAGATAATGTAAAATACGCTCTTGACACTTCACCTACAAAGACAGTCATTTTGCGTTCTTACATATTTCAAGATGGAACGCAGCATCAAACGTTTTTCCTCAGAAAGCTCAAACGTATCTGCGAGACAATGTTGCCGTGAAGAGCCGAAGAGGATGCCGAACACAAAAGGCTTAACGAAAACCAGCGGATTCAACCATATGCATAACTGTTGACTCTTGATGGCTGAATTGCTAACTGAAAATGGAATCCAAGATACACACAGTACCTTTTTTTTCAGTGAAAAGAATCTGAAATCCACTAAATAATGTGTCATGTGTGCTTGCTTCCAAATTCCAATTCCATGCAGGTTGGCTGGCTGTAGCCAACGTCATGCACACGTTACCCTGTTCTGTTCTGTTCTGGTCTGGTCTGGTGTGGCTTGGCTGTTTGCTTGCTTGCTTGCTTTCTGCTGTTATTGCTGCAAACAGATTCTGGTGCTGCTTGCCAGCACCAAAACCGCGCAGTACCTACTTACCTACCTACCAACCAGATTACCAGACTGACCAGACGACGATTACTGGTGCGTTGCAAGTTGCAATGCAGCACTCATAAGCAGGGTTGGAATTTTAAATTTTTAGTAGCCATCAGGTAGACGGGCTGTACATCTTTCAAAAACATGTCAGAATACATTTACTTATTGTTCAAAAATGTCATCGATATTTAAAATTATTTATAAGTGAAAAGTACAAGTATAGTAGGATGAACATCATATACCGTAAAACTTTATTAACTAGCTTAGATATATATATATATTGGCCTAGATGATTTTTTTAAAAAATGATGTTAACCAAGCCCGACTACCGACTACTGGATGAGGTAACAAGATAACTAAAAATAGAATCACTCATCTCTCCTCTGGGATAACTAAAAATGGAGGAGAGATGAGTGATTCCGTTTTTAGTTATCTTGTTACCTCATTTAGTAGTCGGGCTTGGTTAACATCATTTTTTTTAATCATCTATATATAAACTAGTAGAGCGGTTTTGCGGGCTATGAGTAGAATTTAATTATCTTTTTATTTTTTAAGTTATCATCACTATTTGCATTCCAAATAATATATACTGGTAAACATAAATTAGTTAAAATAAAATTTTTTATATTTCGTATATGTTGATGAAGGAATACATTGCACAATTATTGCAACAAACATTACAGAGCTATAATAGGATTGAGCAGAAGGAAAAATACTATAATAAGTGTGAACTCAATATGCCTAATTCTCCAACTAAGCAAAATAAACTTCTTGTGCAATTCTACTTTGAAGATGTTTAGCATCTGAAATCTTTTTGTATCTTTGCACATAAAAAGAAGAATGAATTTTTAAAGAATCAATACTCTTGACTCCAAATAATGCAACAAACGTTAAATCCATAACTTCTCTTGAACCAATGTGAATAGTAGCCTTATCTAGTGTCATTCCTTGAGATTTATGAATAGTCATGGCCCATGCCAACCGTAATGGTGACTGACAAGATGCTCCTTGGACCATAGGTACAATTGGCACATGATGAGGATTACCATTATCAAAGGCACATTTGATGTAGGAGTCAAAATCAATNTATTCATTAGTACTGTAATCGTAACCATCACCATTTATAATAATNTTATTTACCTTAAGAATACATAATACTATGAATCATGCCAAGTGCACCATTCACCAATCCTGCTTCAAGCCGAAGGTTAACTATAAGTATTACCCTTGCACCANAAGATGAATGAGAAGCCCAAGGGTCGAGGGGCGTCAATTGAATAAAGATTCAGCTTCCTTGTAGTGACTCTTTGGCTCCCTTGCATGTGGTGCGTGCATGTGAGGGAATACAAAGAGACAAATGAGAAGCTCAGGGATTATGGGGCATTAATCTAGTAGAGATTCAACTCCCCTGCACTGATTCTTTAGCTCCCATGCATGTGGCGCATGTGGGTGAGGGAATACGAAGAGATCAAACTAAATTAACACTACAACATATATTTGTAATGCATATTCATTCATGGAGATATAAAAAATCAAGTTACAAATGCATAAATAATGTTATTATTATATCACAGGCTTTTGTATATTNATTCATTATTACCCACGTCGGGCCCTACACGTGAGGGAATACGAAAAGATGAATGAGAAGCCCAAGGGTTGAGGGGCGTCAATTGAATAGAGATTCAGCTTCCTTGTAGTGACTCTTTGGCTCCCTTGCATGTGGTGCGTGCATGTGAGGGAATACAAAGAGACAAATGAGAAGCTCAGGGATTATGAGGCATTAATCTAGTAGAGATTCAACTCCCCTGCACTGATTCTTTAGCTCCCATGCATGTGGCGCATGTGGGTGAGGAAATACGAAGAGATCAAACTAAATTAACACTACAACATATATTTGTAATGCATATTCATTCATGGAGATATAAAAAATCAAGTTACAAATGCATAAATAATGTTATTATTATATCACAGGCTTTTGTATATT
>MNCI01006273.1:127954-139747 GCA_015680685.1 Gnetum montanum
TATTTATAGATATGGTGGCGGACTGCGATATCGCGTATGCGATATCGCAGGGAAAGACTCGATATCGCGTACGCGATATCGCAGGGGATGCGATATTGTGTCAGCCACGATATCGCGTAATCTGCATCTCATCAGGTAGAAACCTACTTTGGGGAGGACCCACTTGCATAATTTTTGTAATTTGCACTCATTACATATCATCCTCACATCATTTTATACCCTCCAAGTATTGCATTTCTACAATAATCTTTCGCTTTATCATCATTTTAAATTCCAACATTCCTATGCACCACAACATGTCATTTTTCCTCATCCTATTCATGAATTTCATTGCCAGATTCCACTTTGTTACACTTTTGGTGCCTTTAGGTCTCTTTGATGTTACCCTAGAACTTTCAAATTAACCTTAAATCCTTCATTGTTGACCTTGGAAATTCAGAAATTCATCAATTTTTCCAAATACCCTATTTTCAAAAGGACACAATATCAGGTACACAATATTGGGTTCGACGCAATATCAGGTCAACACTATCAGGTACGTGATATCGCATGTATAAAAACTATATATAGGGATCCCATCATGCACATCAATGTCATTTTCACTATTCATGCAAGGGGAGTTGTTGAAATTTTCTATCGCGAATTCTGAAGCTTTGAGCACCTATCATTCCAACTTCCATATCTTGCTCATTAATGCTTTGATTCTCGTTCCAATTGAACCTATCTAAACTCGGAGTGTTTGACTTAGTTGTGGGGGAAGGGTATGCTCTAAGTTGTGCATAATTTTTTGAGAATTTATTGTTGCTCAAAGGATATAAATGGTAAATGACCTTAAGAATGTTAAAACCATTTGCCAAATTAATTTTATCTCTTCACCCAGACCATGAAAATTATTTTTTGAAGTCACCTAATCAAAATTGGGCCCAATATCAAAAATTTTAGGTGAAACTTTCGTAAAATTTTCTAACTCTGAATCGCACTAGACAAGAAATGAATTTAGTAAGGTAAGAAGTAAGGTATACATCAAATTTTGTAAATAACCTTACTAATAGATGATTTCGTGTGATTGCAGATGGCCCCTAAAAGAGGACAGTAAGGAGAACCCTTTCAGGGTACATCCAAATAGCCAAGGAGAGGTAGAGGCCAGGTGTCTCTTGAGGAATGTATAGAATATGAGGCATAATCATTCAACATCCATCAAGAACCTCCTATTACTATGCAATTAGGACATGCTGAAGGAGGAGACGGTAGAGCACCTGAACAAGGAAAACATCTTACGTTGTCTCTAGAATGTGTTTAGGCAATTCATGAAAGATCCATGTTAGCAGCTATGATTTTGGAACTCAACTTTGAACCTTTCACTGAGTTTGCTCCTAAAGTAATCAGGGACCAACTTAAAGGGTCCCCACTGTGGCCTATTCTCTCTGAAAGTGGTGATTAGTACCTGGGAGAGACGTACCAATTTTGGCACAATAAAGAAGAAGGCACTACCATTGATATAGGTGGTATTTCTGTTAATTCTCTACCAAATCCATTTCGAAAGTTCTAAATCTTCCAAATACAAGGCCAAAAGTTGCTCACTTGTCCACTCGTTCCAATGCTAATGCATAGAAGATATGGTTGAAAAGGACGTACGGCAAGGAAGATAAAGCATATGAAGAGTTGACACTTGACGAGAGAATCTACTTCAAAATCGGCACATATCACATTTTCCCAACAAAAGGTTTAAACAGAATTTCCACATATGTGGCTAAAGGAAGTGTCATCTTGATGGGCAAGGTTAATGCCAACCTACCCCATCTATATCTTATAGAAATTTTGAGGTGGTTTGAAGAACGTAAGACAAAGAAGTTCACATTGCCCTTCCCCTATCTCATCAGGAAGCTATGCTGACATGCTAGAATTTTGGGGTACACCAATGACATCCCTAGAAAGGCCCAAAATGCTTCATTCATTAAATTGCTGAAGCCACCAACCCCAAGGAAAAGTGCTGGTGAGACACTAGAGTGTGAGTAGGAATAGGAAGCAGGGCCTGACACTCAACTTACAGGCCAACAAGACTAGCCACCACTGTCGTTGTAGGACTATCAACCATCGATGAGCCATCTCAGGGCCATCGTTGAAATAGTCAGTTGGGGAAGCGGTGATGAGGCCAATCTCTTCAAGGTCATCGATGATGCTGTACGACCCATGGTCTTAGTTGAATGTGCATGGGGCGAGGTATCTATCCAAACATGAGGAGGGGGATCACACTGGTCATAATAGATCTTTGGAAATGCTGCATCTTTTTAGGTGTAATTAGAAACTGGTGAAGGTGCCATAGTAGTGGTCATGCAGCACCAAGATGCAGTGAGAGTAGCAGAAGTGGTCACAGATCACATAAAAGAATCATTTAATGTCCCTATTGTGCCACTAGCATATTTTACTAGAGCATGTAATGCTCAAACTTTGGTCGGTCCCTTGATGACTCATGCAGAGCATGAGGATGTTCTAGATCAGTTGCTACAGATAGGACAAGTGATGATGTCCCTATTTGACATCACAACAACTCAGTCAGACCTCATCTCCACAAAAGGAAATCTGGTCATGGTAGAGGTCAGGGCCGAGCATGCAGAGAAGGAGTTAGAAAGACTCCAAGAAAAGCTTGTCATCCTACAAGCTACATAGCGGGATCCATCCCAATTTATCCCTACAGACCAGCTAGAATCTTTTCGGACAAAGCAATTGAATAAATTTCTAGAAGAGAATACAAAAGTGGCTGAGAAAAAGAGAAGGTTGATTGGGATGCTTCTAAGGCACAAGCTCAAATGTATGCATATGCCAAAGCACTGAAGGCCTCGTAAGAAGAAAATAAACACCTCATCGTTGAAAATCTCTAGTTGACCATAGTAGAAAAACAAAAGAATGTTCTTGAAGAAAATTTTCAGCAATTACGAGAAAAATTAATAAGGGTCAACTAGGATATGAATCAATTGGCCAGAGAAAATAGAATACTCTCAATGGAGGAGGTACACGCGATTCGTCAGAAGATGGTAATTGAAATAAGTGTGTGGCAGAATGAGGCCAAGTAACATGAGAAGCTGAAGGAGAACTTCAGAGATCAGGTGGGGATGTACAAACAGGTGGTTGAAAAAGAAATCCATATGGCCAAAGCCCACATTAACACACTCAATGCTCAAAACACTGATTAGCAGGCCATATTGGACACTTATGGCTTTGCCCACCAAGCGGAACTCAAAAGCTGGGACCTGCAGATACAAGATCTTACAGAATACATGGAGTTGGCAAACTTGCGGTATGCCAACTTGGCCATGTTGATAGCAGGACTCCTAAGAATTGAATTGGAAAAGCAGGTAGCAACCACCTACACAAAGTATGAAACAGAATTTGCTGAACACAAGAAAACATTGTAGAAATTAGAAGTGGCAAGTTGTAAATTAGAGGTGGTCAAAACCAAATACCAAGGATAGAAGGATGTTAGAGCAAATTTGGCTTAACGGCTCATAGACTACCAAGAATGCAAGGACAAAGCTAGAGCCTATAAAGAGGAATGACAGTTGTTTACAGCTTGGTATGTCAAGGCCAATTAGATGCTCTCACAACTACCATGTTCATGGAAGGTGCTGACTCCATCAAACATTGGAGCATCAGCATGGACAGCACAGGATCCTTGAACTGAAGAAAAATATCTCCAGGCACTCCTTCAAAGACATCCATTTCCAAAACTTGGAGCACAAGATAAGGGGAAGAGACCCATGGAAGAGCCACCACCGCCAAGAACCACATGAGTTCCAGCAATTTTTGATTTTTATAAATTTTTTGTCTGTGTCCTAATTTTTTTTATTCAATTCCACACCATGACAAGAGTAATTCCTAGTTAGTTAATAATCCCATACCCATCGACTGTATAATCAATTGAACTCATTCTCATTTTGTCTAACTCGAGGACGAGTTGTTATTCAGTCGTGGGGGTATGATGAGTTGTTGTTTGCCAAGCCCCAATATTGGATCCTTGATACAAGTATGCGATATTGCAACCTGGATAACGATATCAAGTACACAATATCGTGATTCCTGTGTAAGCCTATAAATACACATTCGGGCACATAGGAAAGGGGGAGTCAATAATTCTTAGGATAGAGTCTTTTGTCATTTTTTTAGTTAATTTCAATTCTTTCCCCAATGCATGCTCATAGTGATGATTGTGATTGTATGGAACCTTTATTTGAGTGTGATGTACTTGGACACACACATGATTAGCAATAAAGATCAAGATTACTCCATCATTGCAGCATTCACTTAGTTTTTAATTGTTTAATTGTTATTGTTATTTATTATTTTCTTAGTTAATATTCCTTTACCTTCATTTAATATTCCTATTTTTAAATGCGGAATGAGTACGACTTAATCACAAACATTGAAGTGTAACTACTTCGTAACCCAATAGCATATTTAAGAGTGCTTAAGTAATGTGTGCTTGGTAATCCTAGAAGTAGTACATGAGGTCCAAGATGCGTACGGATGATTAAGGATAGATGCTCATCACACTTAGGCTAGTTTAGATTTTGCTTCTCATTGTCTATTAGCTTATAACAAGTTTATTTTCCATTATCTCTAGGAGTAGCACTAGTTTAGGATTACATCATTCGCCTCACTTTGGACTAAACCATACGTGACCAAGTAAGTACTAGTCTAGATGGGAAGACAACAAACTACGATCAATGTGTAACTATTTAGATACCACAACTAGTCCTTCTACAGAGTTCAACTGGATCGTGCTTGAAAGCTCGTATTCATATGGTTGAGTGTAGGGATACCTCACCACTCATCAGCTAAGAATAAGAAAAAATAATATTAGTTGAGGATATGCAAAATCAAGTAATGCCAACAAAAAGTGTAAATTATAGAAGTCACAAGGAAGATAAAATGAATAACTTCTAATAAAAAAATGAAACTTCAAAGATAAAGATAAAATTTGAATTGCATGAATTAAATGGAACTTACTCATTAGGATATGTAGTCAACCTCATCATAATTCTTTCATTAACTAAAAAATAGATAAGTGACAAATGACACTAGTGGTAGATCACAACAAAAATAAACTCTAAGCATGATAGTCTCGTAAAACTTCCCAAGAACCTCACAAGGGCAAGTACAATATGGTGTATTCACAAGACATTGAACCCTTTATGATAGGTTAATAAGTCCCTTAGGATGAGCAAATTGATAGCCTTGTAAGACCCACTGATCCCATCAAGGAAATACATTACAACCTTGTAATTTTTCCATTAGAGAAAACCCAAGGCTTCGTGGGGTAAGAATGAAAGAAACAAGGAAGCAATATGAAAAATTTGATCTATACAAAATGCACACTACTTGGGCAAAATAAATTAATGTAGTGAAGGCCCTAGATAATAGAAGATTAAAGTGTTGGTAAATTTTTAAAAATGCAAAACAATAAAGTGCAGCACTCAAATCAACTTGGCAAGTATGAAGATAATCTTGTCATGTAACTTCCAAATTTTATTAATTCCTTGCATTTTATCACTTGCCTTGTATTAATGCTTGATCAATAATATCAAAATAGTAGCAACAATGATAGAGAGAATACACAAAAGAATAAAAGAATTAGATGTTGCTTTGTTATAATAGGCTTCTTTTGTACTCATTGGTGTTTCTTATTTAGTTTTCGAGCTTTTCTTGTAAACTCTAGTTGAATTGAAGCAATTGAATCAATGTTATTAAACTTTTTAGTTTTCCAATAATAACTACCTATGACATCCCATATAAATATGGATGTCGCAAACTACCTACAATGTTTACCTTGCATTCTTGAAATGTCCACCTTGTTCTTGGACCATCCAACTTTAGTGAAGATGCATTTGGGTGGAACATTCTATCTCAATCTAAATGTCCACTATGCAACAATGGCTAATATAGGACATCCTAACTTGAAGTGGTTACCCATGTACAGATCTTTAAATAATACCAAAGTCTTTAATCTAGCTGGGAATTCCTAAGAAAACTTAGGACTTCTTAAGGAAACTTGAAACTTCATACTTATGTAGCTAGAACTTTTTAAGAACATTTGAAACTTATTGCTTGAATGCCTATGTGATCTTGAACTCTCGTTTTAGCTTTCTAAATGTCTCAATCCTCAACCAAAATAGTTCTTAAGCATCTTGAATCTTTTCTTACTTGCACATGAGTACAAACACCAAATACATTTATCCATTTACAAGTTTTGACTCATCAAAACAAGGAATTGATCAAAAATAAGAATAATCAAGAGATAGTTGAGAAACTAAAGAAGAAAAAAGCTTATTGAAATTTATATTTCAAATGAATGATAAGGCTAGTAGATTATGCTTATTGGATGCTATAGAATACGAGTATGTTCTCATTATCTATCATTTGTCTAGTCTTCTAAATTGATGAGTAATAAGTATGCCCAACACCTAACCATACGATCTATAAGTATCGTCGTAAATTGTGTCATAATCTGTAGATGAACATTGTAAAAGATGTCATTAGTGTACTTTGTGATCCCTCCCCTTTTGTAAAGTTTGCAGATGAGGCATGAGAAGGGGAGAGTCAACTTACTTGCCTTGAACTATATAAACTTGTGTTGGATGTCAAAGAAGAGGACATGAGACAAATTTGTAGGGAAGTTTCTACTCAAGATTACATAGGCATATGCTAAGAAGGATGTGATCTTATTCAAGCAAATATTCGAGATGATATGGAACATTGCAACCTTAAAGTATACCTTCTTAACAATGTACAAGTAGTTGTACTCCTTGTGATTGATCCCATACATGCATTGGACCTACATAGTCTTGGTGTCTAAAACAAACCTTGTGGACATTTCTACAAGTCTAGGTCCCACATTGAAAATGCCCAATGCTTAAATGATGACATTAACTATATAGAAGAGCATATAGTTACATAAAATTACCTACCTTTCCAGAAGAGAGAGATATCATGAAAGTACCATGTGGCATTATTGGTTAATGTGGACTAGAGTATGGATGTCTACAACTATGCCTTAATGTCTAGTGAAGCTAATTATAAGAAATTAACAAATTTTTGCTCAAGGAGAATTTTTTCTATTATAGTTTTGTCTCAAATGATATTCACATAGGTGTTAGAGAGAGTAATCTCAAGCTTATGTTAGTACCTATCCTTCAACAAATGCTTTCAATTATAGATGCTACATCGATTAGACTTCTAGCTCCTTAGGCATAGGCTACTTGACATACAATTACTGTGGTTGTGGTTGTGGCTCTTGGCCATGTCCTACACATCATCTTCTTAGCCTCTTTTTTTGTTATTGTGATGGACCTCTAACGACGCAATTCATCAACTTTTAGACTCTTCTGGACTAAAATATGTGCACCCAAGTTATGACGAAGAACATCCAGTTGATCGAATGGTGCTATGAAAAATTTCTACTTTACATGAAGTTACTCTCCTCTAGGTTGTTTCTATTGGAGAAATTTTTTAATTGTGAAGGTTCCTAATGTTGCAACAGATTCAATTATGATGTTTAGGCTCTCTAATCTTCAAACTATTGGCCTGCCCTTAGACATGCAAATGTGAGTGTTGCCAATTTTTTCTCTTTCCAATATGTGTCCACTATTTTCTCTTAGAAAGAGCCATGCTCTTCCTATAAATTGTCTATTATCATACTTGTTTTTGGCATGCATCCAATGTGCTAATGAAGGATGAAATTTCTTGGAATTGTTTCACGCTACTTTCAATGTCTATCATTTCTACCTCATTTGCATTTCATGTTTAGCAGCTTCTTCCATGTTTTGTAGTTTCTTTGCTTTTTTTGTATTTTGTTTGGTCTCTACTAACTCTCTTTAATGCTACACATGATTTGCATAAAATTTTTAATTCATTTTTTATGTTGCTGCATATTATATATTTGGGAAAAAATAATATTATTTTATTATATATTAATATTTTATTAATTTTTAATATTATTTTATTATTTAATTTAGTAAGCTTCAAACATGAATATCTTTATTTCTAGATGTTTGATTGAGATGAAACAAGTGCCATTGAAAACGTAATTTTGTGTACTTTTTAATGATGCAACTAGTTGAATTTTCTAACGCTTAAATTTCTGTGCCTACACTAATTTCTATTTTGCTTTAAATTAATTTTATTTAATTATTTATGCAAGTAATAAGAATTTTTTTTGTATTGTGTTACTCTAATGTATTTTTTCGTCTAATTTTTAGTTTATATTTATTTTATTACCTATTTTTGAATTAGTAAATCAAGGTTAAATTCAAATCCTTGGGGTTTCATAGCATTTCTATTAGTTATTTATAGGATTTTATAGGAAATCAATAAAAGTGTTATACATATGTTGTTAACTTAAATATTATGTGTTATGGCATCCATACCCAAAGTGAGGTGAGATGAGTTCAGCAAAGATAGAAGAAATGAGACATGATGTACCTTACCATATTTATAGTGGATCCTACATATAAATTGTAATTAAAATGAGCATTATACCTACCAATCTAGATTTTAACCTAATTCTAAACATTACTCGTGATCTCGTTGCACATCTTTTAGAATAGGCCAAGTAGCAATGGCCTCCACCTTCTTTGGATCTGGATTTACCTTATCTATGTTGATGATGTGGCCTAAAAATGTTAGCTCTGGCTTTCCAAATTCATACTTCTCCTTTTTAACATATAGTTTGTACTTTTGTAGTTTTGAGAACATCAAGTCTAGATGTTGAAAATGCTTTTCCATCGAGTGAGAATATACCAAAATATCATTAAGGTATACTACAAAAATTTATCAAGGAACAAATGAGACACCTCATTTATGAACATGCAAAATGTAGTAGGAGTATTGCACAACCAAAAGGCATGACAATCCACTTATATGACCTACAATGAGAAACACATGTTGTCTTCTCTTCATTACCCTTTGTGATTCATACTTGAGAATGTTACAAGTTATACTTATAATCCCAAATTCAAGCTGAAAATTTAATAAAATAAGTTTTAAACTCATTACATGTTACACTTAGCTTACGGTCCCTTGTTGTGACTAGTTGCAAGTCCTCAGCCTAGAACACAATCATAACATTAAAAGTATTAGAAATAACTAAAGGCATATAATCTAAAAATCTAACTTGAACTATAATGTAGATCAAGTAAATCAGAGTTACAATTACAATTTGAGTTGAGTATGTGACAATAATCCAAAGGTAGATATCTAAACAAAATCTAAGCTCCCTAGCTTACAAATACTAGTCCAATAGCAAAAACATAGCAAATCTACTCTAAATGACTTCAAACCCAATACACTAACTCCTTATAACCCTTATAAAAGATAGATGATTGGAAATTACAACTTGACTTGAGAGGTCTTCCTATACAAACTCTCCCATCCTTCAAAATGTGAACTTAAGTAAACATAATTTTTGGGCTAGTGGTGATGCCCTACTCAACTAATTGATTCTCATGAATCTACATAACATTATTAGAATTTTAATCCTTCCAATGAATTAGGTACTCAAATCTCCTTGCTTCTTGTATAACTAAATCCTTCCTCTTCTTTTAGAAATTTTCCTTCCTCTCCTTTGAAGACTTTAGGTCAATAATGGTAACCTTTAACTTTTCAATATTGCTTTCCAGGGTTTGATCATCATTTGATTCATAATAATGAACTAAATTTGTAACATTAAACATAAAATGTTAGGAATTAATGTCTTTAGGATAAAGATAATTAAGTTCTATGAATAAATTATTAATATGTTGCATAAGCATGCAAACTGTGATAATAAGAACTTGTATAAATCACGATTATAATATACTAAAAAAAGTGGAATACATATTGGTCCAAAAACCATGATATGAATATATAAATTAATAATGAAACACAATATACAAGATAAAAGCTTGTATATATCATGACAACACCCAATGATGTACTTAGACATTAGTAGTTATAGAGTTAGATGGTTAATATGATGAAAGTAATGTTTTGAAAGTAGAAATATAGAGATACAAATCTCAATATTTGAAATGGATGCTAACAATAAAGATCATTATGAATAATTGTAGATAATGAAGCTTCATTATGAATTATTGTGTGTCAAGTGTGTATATAAGACTATTTAATAAGTTTCCTTTAGTACAATTGATGAGTGGTGAGGTACCCCTACACTCAACCATACGAAATGAGCGTCGCACGTGCGATCCGGTCGAACTCCGCAGATGGACTAGTTGTGGCACCTAGATAGTTAGCCTTAGGTCGCAGTTCACTGTCTTCCCATCTAGACTAGTTTTGCATATGTCACGTATGGTTTAGTCTAGATGAGGTGTATGATGTGTTCTAATCTAATGCTACTCCTGAAGGCAGTGGAAAATAATATTTACTAATTCTAAGCTAAGAGGAAAAGGTAAGAAAATCTAATCTAGCCTAAGTGCGACGAGCAACCGATTCCTTGATCAACCGTACACATCTTGGACTTCGTGCACGACTGCCACTGGGACTACCAAGCATAGGCCTAGGTACGCCACTGGGATTACCAAGCGCAGACCCCAAATACGCCACTGGGTTACCAAGCGTAGATCCCCCTAGCTACACCACTGGGCTACCAAGCAGTCACACTTAAATGCTCGTAATCAAGTCGTACTCGTTCCGCTTCTAGGAGTTTAAGGGTGAGAAACTAATCGCGATGAGTAACCGATTCCTTAACTAGCCGTACACACCCGTAGATGCTCGTAGTTAAGTCGTACTCACACCGCGCTATGAAAGCAATAAATAGCAAATAAAGAAATAACAATTGAAATAAACTAAGTGAATGTTGCAATGATGAAGTAATCTCGATCTTTATTGCTGGTCATGTGCGTGTCCAAGTACGGCACACTCGAATAAAGACACCGTACAATCACATTCACCACACTGCGGGCAGACACGGGAAAAATCTAACTCTGGAGGGATCAAACTGCCAGAGCTTCGCTACTCTAAAATTGGGATCCCCAAACAAGGGAGAGCTGCCTATTATTTATAGACATGGCAATGGACTGCGATATCGCGTACGCGATATTGTAGGGAAGGACGCGATATCGCGTACGCAATATCGTGGGGGATGCGATATCGCGTCGGCCGCGATATCGTGGGGGATGCGATATCGCGTTGGTCGCGATATCGCGTACGTGATATCACGGCTTGTGCGAACCGTGTCTCATCATACCCCCACGACTGAATAAAGACTCGTCCTTGAGTTAAAAGGAGAACAAGCTTCAATGATTACACAGTGGATAGGTATGGGATTATTAACTGGAAAAGAAATGGACAAATGCTGCAGTGTGGAAAGACACAACACAGAGAAAAAATGCTACAACTACAAAAATGTGGAACTCATGTAGTTCCTGGTGGCGGTGGCTCCTCCATGGGTGCTTTCCCCTTGTCACGTGCTCCAAGCTTTGAAGGTTGATGACGCTGAAGAATAGCCTGGAGCTTCTCCTCTTCGGTCTGAGGGTCTTGTGCTGTCCATGCTGATGCTCCGATGTTTGATGGAGTCGGCACTTCCCACGGACATGGTAGTTGCGGGAACATCTGATTAGCTTTGATGTACCACGCCGTGAGCACCCGTCGTTCCTCTTCGTAGGCTCTGGCTCTGTCTTTGTATTTGTGAAGTTCCGTCAGTCGTCGAGCCAAGTCAGTTGCCACATCTTTCTGTCCTTGGTAGCTTTCTTTTGCCACCACGAGTTCAGAATTTGCAACATCTAGTTTTTCAGCCAACTTCTT
>MNCI01006273.1:154780-171863 GCA_015680685.1 Gnetum montanum
AAACTAGTCTAGATGGGAAGACAGCGAACTGCGACCTAAGGATAACTATCTAGGTGCCACAACTAGTCCATCTGCGGAGTTCGAACGGATCACGCGTGCGACGCTCGTTTCGTATGGTTGAGTGTAGGGGTACCTCGCCACTCATCAATGTGATAATGTTGTTTATTAAAAATTGACTTCATCATAATCGTACGACTGACTAGAAACTCATCCTTGAGTTAAAACAAAATAAGGATAGAGCTCCTTACAAAATTGGGATGTAGATACGATTATACATGGCTAATTGACTATATACAAGACACTAAATTCCACAGTGATGTTTTACAAAATTTGGACATAGTTGTATGATAAAACAACAAAACAAAAACTTGAGACAACTTGATGTAGCTTAAGTGGTGTTTGTTGATGGTAGCTCCTCCATTAGCTACTTTTCCTTGTTATTAGGCTTCTAAAATTTGTATCTATTAAGTAATGTCTGAAGTTGTTTTTCCTTCATTCTAGGGTCATGCACTGTCCATGCTAATTGTGCGATATGTGATAGAGTGGGTACATCCCATGGACATGGTAATTGTGGAAACATTTGATTTGCTTTTACATACCACACTGCAAACTACCTCCTTTCTTCTTCAAATGCTTTGGCCATTTTATGTAACTCTTGATAATCTAAAATTTTTTTGGCCAACTTGGCTACAACATCCTTTTGAACTTGGTAGTTGACCTTTACTGTTTCTAGCTCTAAATTTGCCACATGAAGCTTCTACAAAGCATCTTTTGATCAACGAATTCCTTCTCGTATAATGCATACATGGCTACCACTTGTTATTCTAACTCATTTTTGGGTCTAACTACTATTAACATGGCCAGGTTAGCGTAACAAAGGTTAGATAACCCCATGTATTCCTTCAAATCCTCTATCTGTAGATCTTTATTTTTGATCTCTGCTTGGTGGACATGAGCCATACTATCCAAGATAGGCTACAAATCTAGATTCTATGCCGAATTTGAGTTAATCTAGACTTTAGCCATCTAGATTTCTGTTTCATTTACTTGCTTATACATGCACACTTTATTGTGAAAGTGTTCTTTGAGCCTTTCATGCCTTTTTGCTTCATTCTACCATGCACTTATTTCAATAGCTAATTTTTGTCTTATTGCACATACCTCTTCCATTAAGAGGGTTCTATTCTCTCATGCTAGGAAACTCATATCCTGATTGATCCCCATTAGTTTTTCTCTTAACTGATGGATACTTTCATCAAGGATGTTCTTTTGTTTCTCCACGTTGGTTAACAAAGTACTATATGTAGTCAATTTTTTATTTTCCTCTTGGAATGCAGTGAGTGCCTTAACATGTGCATATGTTTGTGCTTGTGCTATTGAGGCATTCCACAGTATCTTTTCTTTCTTGTTCTCCATATGCTTGTTATGCTCCACAAGGTGATTGATCTGTTCCATTCTAAACTGCTCCAACTAGTTAGGTGTAATATATTGAGTAGGATCTCTTCATTTGGCTCTTAGGGTTGTGAGCTCTTCCTGTAAATTTTGAACTTCATTATCTACATGCTCTACCTTGGTTTCTGCCATGACTAGCTTACCTTTGATGGCTATAAGATTAGACTTCATTGTAATGATATCACTAGGGATATCAAAGAGGTTTTTCATTACTTACTCTATCTACAATAGTCTATCCAACACATCCTCATGATCTACAGGAGTCATTGAGGTACCAGCTAACATTTGAGCATCTTTGGGTCCAAAAAGATCTGCTGGTGGCATAATAGAAACATTGAAGGATTCTTTTATGTGATCTATGATCACTTCTGTGACTCCTAGTGCATCTTGGTGCTGCACAACCACAACTATGGATCCTTCTCCACGTTTTGGTACCACCTGGAATTATGCAACATTTCTAAAAATTTGTTGTGACCATTCTCCCCATCCTCTTGGCTACAATGAGATTTGACCACTATGGGGTTTGTGGAAATAGTGGGCTAGATGACACTGTCAATGATCTTATAAAGATTTATCTCCTCAAGTGTTCCCCAACTGATAATCTCTGCAATTTTTTGTAGATGACTCATTGAAGGTCTATAATCTTGTGGTAATGATGGTGGAACTTGCTGCTATTATTGTTCTTATTGTTGCTACTGGCCATTAGTTTCTACTTGTTGTTGCTACTCTATAATTTGAGTAGTTTCCTCAGTGCCTATTTGTTTCTCCACTTGATCCTTCTTTGGAGGCATTGACTTGAGCATTTCAACATAGGAGGTATTTTGTGCCCTCATGAGGACATCATTTGTGTACCCTTGAATACTAGCTCATTTGCATAGCTTCCTAATAAGACAAGGGAATGGAAGTGTTAACTTCCATGCCATTTTTTCCTCAAACTACCTTTGGATTTCTATGAAGTATAGGTATGCGATACTTGCATTAAAATTTCTCATTAAGATTGCACTTCCTTTGGCCTCATATGTTGAAATTCTATTCAATCTTTTTGTGGGAAATAGATAGTATGTGCCAATTTTGAAATAGATTTTCTGTTCTGAATTAGCTCACTATAATCTTTGTCATCTTTGTCATACGTTGTTGAACCCCATAAAAGGTTTTATGTAAATAGTAATGGATATAGTATTTTACTTTTCTTTTATCATTTGACATATCAAAAATCATCGATTTTTGCTACCTAAAGGAATATGAACTAATGATGTTTATTTTGGCTATTGTAGGTAATCAAAGTTGTGATAAAGATCGATAAAGACAATATTAATTGAAATCGAGGTTGCGAGAAAGATCAATACAAGAGATATCGATCCAAATAGAAATAGGAATAAGGATCGATATCATGGATTTCTATAGATAGGATCAAGAGGAACAAATCTGCATATCAATCAAAATAGAGATAAGCGCCTTGTGGTGATGATTGTGGGAGATCAAGGGTGTAATGAAAATCGACAAAACAAATATTGATTGACATCGATGCTTGTGATCTGGATTGATTATCTCATATTTCATTTTAGATATCCTTGAAGTATAAATACATGCCCAGATTAAAATTAAAGGTGTGCAACCTAGCGGTGAACCCAATAGACACCAAAGGTGTGCACCCAAGATTGATACCCAAGCAAACCCACATCAAGTTGAAGTTTAATTCCCCTTGAAGAATTATTATGTGAGGATTTGTTAAGCTTTGTGGCAATTATAGGCCATTAGAATCCATTGTCGGGCTATTGAGGTGGCTGCACTATGGAAACAGCAAGGCAAAATCACAATTTAGTGAAGTCTCCCTTGTAATTCTCATCATCATCTATGCTTGTAACTTCAACTTTAACTTGATTTAATTATAAATTTTTATCTTGAACTTGTGATTAGAAGTTAGGATAAAGGTTCATAATTTTACTCATGAGTGACAGGCATAAGTGTGAAATTTGTTTGGATTCAATTCTTACCATTTATTATCTTGATGGTTCTTTTGACTTTTGAATTGTTCCTCCACAGGATACAACTTGCAGGTCAGTCATAGATGAGGTGACTTCTCTACAATGAAAAACACAATAATAATTAAAGATATCAAGCACTGAATTTTTCCTAGCTCATTATACAGCTACTACAACCACAGCTTCCTTGCATCTGTGTTAGATCTGGTAGATAACTGTGCCATCTTTATCCCTCTATTGGGCATATTGAGTGCTTTAGTAATCGTCTTAATTGAGTAAGACATTGAGACTCCATCAATCGGTTTAGTTTTTAAATAAGTATTCATGTCAAAATTCATGCATTTCGTTCAATTTTATTTTATTACATATAGTTAATTGTTTGATTAGTGTTTAATTAATGTTTATTTTAGTTTAATTAATATGATTATAATTATATATTATATAGACATTATGTATAAACATTATATATATATATATATAAACTATAAAGACATTATATATTATATTAATGTGATTATAATTATATATCATGAAGACGTTATAAAACTATATAAACATTGAACTTTAGAATTAGGGCACCGTCAACATGGTAACACCATGTAGCTCTGCAACGTGGAACAATCCTGCAATTTGGAGGCCGACGATCCAAAAATGATACAAATGCAGGGCTGGACCTGGATTGGAGCTGATTACTGTTGTTGATGATTTCCTATTAAGAGAAGCCATGATTGCAGAGTTATATTCAACTACTACTAAAGCCAGAAACAACAAGCTTGTAGATAGTAACCTCAACCTGAACCCCTATCCTAGCCATCTTGGGTAGCCGAATCAAATAGTAACAGTAGCAGCAGCAGGAGATACAGCAGCCACAACAGTGTCTATAAGCCAGTAGCAGCAGCACTATCATTATTGGCGAACCCCCATTGTAGACCAGGAAGTCCTGCTATCTCTGCATGGCCACAATTGTAGACCAAACACATTGGAAAACTAGGGAGCGGCTAACAACGAGGCATGGGATAGAGGTATCCCGGTGTTCATCAACGAGAGCTTCTGTCATGTGGAAGAAATAATCCAGTCGTATCTGCACACCTGCAACTATAGCAGCTATGCTGCTCTTGTAGACAAAATCAACGTAGGAAATGACCCACCCTTGATCAAACTTGGCGACATAACAGATGCAGCCATGCTCCCACGGTTCATCTCTGGTAATGATTACCTACGAAGGCCATCACCCTCACCTTCTCTCCTCTTGCTCTCGTCGCTGGAGTACCATGGCCTGCCATCATTAGGCCGACAACGGCATGCTGCCTGTGTGCTACACCGACTAAAATCATTTCCTGTCCTGGGCCAGACACATGGCCACCAAACTGGACATCGCTCACGCCATGTTCTGGACCCAGTCTGCCTCCGTTTTTTCACTCTATCTCCGTTTTCTTGACGATGAGAAAGGTTTTAGAAATTAGCAACTCATTGGGATTCTGGGATCAAAAGTGGAGCTACCGTAGGAAGATCTGGCACAGCCTCTAAGAGAGGGACAGGAGTGCTTTCTGGATCATCTTCGCTCCCAGTTTTTCGATCCTCAGTGCCTGCCATGGATTTTGGGAAACAGCTTACGATTTGGAGCCCTTTGCCTTCGACTTTATAAGATCGAAGTCTATCAATTTTGTGGGTGTTGGGCCTTGTGTTTCTCCATTGTTTCTTTCTCAAACAACTAAAACTGCAGATAATGGAATCAACGAGCGTGATGAGTACCTCAAATGGCTGGAAGAGATTTGGTTGTTATGTGGCTTTTGGGAGTTTTGACTTTCAGTGCTGAGCAAGTAGCGGAGATAGCGACTGGAATCAAGGAAAGCGAAGTGAAAATTGTGTGGGTGATAAGGGAACTGGAGGAAGGATTTGCAGAGGAGATAAAGGAAAGGGGATTACTGTTGAAATGGTGCGATCAGCTCAAGGTGTAGCTCCATGCTTCTATTGCTGGATTTGTGATGTGTGTTTGGGTGTGCCAGTTGCCACTTTTGCAGCATGGGCAGATCAGAACAATTCCAAATTCTTGTGTTAGCAATGCACAACACGGAAGATCAACACCTACGTGGAGCAACATGCACAAGGAAGATGCACCTTCCGAAGATTCCATGTTAATTTAAGAGATAAGGATGCCTTGCACCGATTGTAATAGATTGGTATCGGATTCTTCAATACCCATCTATTATTAAATTGTTTATTTTTAAACATTGTTGTAACTTGTTTAGTATAAATAATGACATTGATGTCTTGAGAGGGGGGTGTGAACCTAGGGAGCATCCAAGGGGCACCAAAAGGGGGAACTTAGGGGATTCAATACTAAGGGGAAACACCCAGAATCAATACTTAAGAGAATCCATATCAAGTTGAAATCAATTTCCTTTGAAGAATTGGTAAGTGAGGATTTGTTGAACTTTGTGGCAACTACAAACCATTAGAGTCAATTGTCAGGTTGTTGAGTTTGCTGCACTGTGGAAACACAAAGGCAGAATTGTAGACTAGGTGAAGTCTCCTTTGTAATTCTCATAATCTATACTTGTATTTATGATTTCAATTTGATTTAATCATTAATTTTCACTATTGAACTTAATACTGAAAATTAGGATGATAATTTATGTTTTTACTTATGAGTGATAGTCATAAGTGTGTGATTTAATTCTAATTGTTTTATGTTTTGATGATCTTTTGACTCTTGAACCGTTCCTCCACGGATATGACTCATAGGTTAGTCATAGATGAGGTGACAATTTATGCAACAAAGATAATTATTAAAGTAATTTGGCACCTAATTTTCCATGGCTCGTCAATTTGGTGCTATTGCTGGGGAGGCTGGTATATTTTATTTTTATTTTTTAATATATTTTTTTAAATTTAAATTAAATCTTCAAAAAAAGGTATACATTCTTTCTATTTCATTTCATTTTCTTTATTTTTGTAGTGTTTGAGAGGGTCTCCCTTAATTATTTTTCTTGTAATAAGAAAAATAAGAAAAATAAAAAAATTTAAGAATAAGGAAAAAGTACAGTCCCAAGAATCAGTCAGAAGCTCTAGTTAAGGGTTTGGGAATGGGGCATACTGCTTGCTTGCAATGATGCCCCGCGGTTGTGGTTCACGGTGGACTCGAGGTTGGGGTCCGCAGTTGGTGTGGGGTCAGCAGCTCTAGCCTGCGCTATATGTATAGCCTTCTTTTTTGGGAATAACAATTCGCTTGATTTTTTCCAAAAAAAAAAAAGTTCATAAAATTGAGGAAGGTTATAACATAATTTTAATTAATAGAATAAGTAAATGAATTAGCAAAATTTTAGGATTAGTTGCCCATGAATGTACTAAGGAAAAGTGTGTTAAATGAAATTAAGTAAGCAAAAGAAAAATCCAACATGAATACCACAAGTTATTATAAATTTTAAACACATGTCATATTATATAAAGTAAAAATAATTAAGGGAAAACCAATAGTCTCCAACTTTTGCCTTGAAAAATGTAGAGGGAAATTAGAAATTTTATTGTTAGTTGGGACTATAAGAAATTGGTAGCATCATGTTGGAAATGCAAGGGAGAAGGACAACTCCTCCGACCTTGAAATAGGTAAGTTTAAACCCAAAATCCAACTAAGGATGAGCTTTAGATTAATAAGTGTATTACACATAATAAACTTCATTGTTTTTAAATAGTATAGTATAAGGTTCATAAGTCAAGGTGGCTAAATAGCTCAGTTTAGGGTAATGCTTATTAGTGTTTGGTTTCTATTAAATACTTGCTTGGATGAGTTACTAAGGTGGAAAGAGTGTGTTATATTTGACCTAGATTCCTTGGTGGTAAAGGCATCTATTGATATGAAGTAAAATTTATGCCATGTGAGCAACTCTTACAAAATGAATTTCACTCCCACAAGAGCCACACTTCCATAGGAACCTTATAGTTGGGGCAATGTTCCAAGCTCATAATTTCAAGCATCCTATAAGAACCAAGAGTGTTTAAGGGTTAGGCAATAATTACCAATTCAATAATGATGCCACTACCTTAGAACTAGGGTATAACACTAGCAGCGAAGGAGTGACTCCTCTTAATGGACACCTTCACTTCTAATCATTCCTCTTACTTTGTTATTTAGTTACTTTGCTTTGTTTTTTTGTACTTCTAAGACTATTGTTTTCTTTTTGCTTTTGTTTTTACCTCATTTTAAACTATTCGTCTTTTTCATTTTTGTTGAGTTATCTTCCTATTTTATTTTTTTGCATAGCCATCTCTTCTGACTAGTGGTACTTTTGTGCATGGGTTTTCTTTACGTTTCCCATCATGTCTTCCATAGGAGTTAGTGGTTGAGATCCCTACTATGGTGGCCAATGATGGATACTAATACTCATTCACCCATTGCCTTTAGTACCCTCTTAGTCATCTAGATCTATAAAACCTAGGGAAATTTTTGCTTTTGGTATATCTTTTGATCATGTTTCCTTTTAATAATTTATATTTGCTAATTAATAAAGGATATGATAGTAAGGTATAACCAACTTGGAAGCTAAGCCAAGATCAAGTTAGGGAATCAGTTAGGTACAAGTAATGTATCTTGGATCCTTAAATCATAGGAAAGGTTTAGACCTTGAGTTTATAAGACATTCTTGCACCTAATGAAGCAAACCTTATGAAGTGATGTTAAGCCTAATTAATCCTAGGAAGGGCCTTCCTAACCAAGTTATATGTGGACTCGTATCCAATAATAAGAATTTATTATCAATAAAGAAATAAGCATACATATATAATTAGTAAATAAATATTTGAACATTTGGACAATGGACATGTTAATCTTTGTTTTGTTATGATCTTTTTCTTGTTACATGTCTACATGTTTGTAATTTGTTAAATTTTGAATATCTAAAAGAATATCTTGGAATAGTAGTAGCATAATTTCATTTTGTTTATAGTTGTGTGCATATTAATGTTATAATTATTCAGTTTAGTTATTAAATAAGTATTCATGTCAAAATTCATGCATTTCATTCAATTTCATTTTATTACATATAGTTAATTTTTATTAGTATTTAAATAATTTTTATTTTAGTTTAATTAATATGATTATAATTATATATTATGTAGACATTATATATAATTATATATATGTCAGTAAACTACATAAAGACATTATATATTATATTAATGTGATTATAATTATATATTATGAAGACGTTATAAAACTATCTAAACATTGAACTTTAGAATTAGGGCACTGTCAACATGGTAACACCATGCAGCTCCACAATGTGGAGCAATTCTACAATTTGGAGGCCGATGATCCAAAAATGATACAAGTGTAGGGCTGGACTTGGATTGGAGCTAATTGCTATTGTTGATGATTTCCTATTAAGAGAAGCCATGATTGCAGAGTTATATTCAACTATTACTAGAGATAGAAACAAGAAGCTTGTAGATAATAACCTCAACTTGAACCCAAATCCCAACCATCTTGAGTAGTCGAATCAAATAGTAATAGCAGCAGCAGTAGGAGGTATGATAACCACAACAGTGTCTATAAGATAGTAGTAGGAAAACTATTATTATTTGCGAACTCTAATGATTCAATTATGAACCAGGAACTCTTGCTATCTCTACAAGGCCACAATTGCAGACCAAACATGCTGGAAAACTAGGGAGTGGCTAACAATGAGGCATGGGATAGAGGCATCTTGGTGTTCATCAATGAGAGCTTCTATCTTGTGGAAGAAATAATCCAACCGTATCTACACATCTCCAATTACAGTAGCTATGCCGCTCTTCTAGACAAAATCAACGCAGAAAATTACCCACCCCTAATCAAACTTAGCGACATAATGTAACATGCATTACATGTTTCCACATTTATGCGTACATTAACACATCAAGGTGGTCTCCATATCTGGTAATGTGTTTACAGGTTGGCATTGGGTCTCTTATTTTTTCTAATTTCTCATGGTAACTGATTCTATGGCCTATAAATTCATTCTTGATGGGAGAACAAAGGCACCACGAATCACAATAGGATTGTAGTTTTGGTTCCTTTCACAGATGTTTAAAGATTGCATACACCATCGTTGCAGAGCACTAGATGTCAAAGAAGAATCCAAACACCAAGTTTAATTCAAGGCATCAATGACTAGAGGTCAGTTCCATTTGCTTTTGCATTGTGCATTTCTGGTTATCTATGCATGTAAATTTCTTGTGTAATCCAAAATTTTTTTCTTACTTTTGGTATTGGAGCTTCATCTTTGTCTCTGTCTTGATTTCATTATTAGTTAGTAAGTGGAAGGCTTGTTATGATTATGATGGGCATGCTTGTAAAATTACTAACCTTTGCGGTGTTGGTTTGTGTGGGTCCTTTTTGCAAGGTGTGATGGATGCTTATTTAGGTGATATTTTGGGGTTTTGAACTATGCATAAAGTTGCTTTATTTAAAGAATATTAAAAATTTCGTAATGCATAGTTTTTCCTTCATAAAATTGTAACTTGTGATCTTTTTTTTGTATGATTAGAGAGTAGGCACAACATCTTTAATTGTGCAAAATTGTTAAAAGGTTTTGGATCACATATAGAAAAATTAAATTGTGATTAATCATACGTAATATAATAAAATTTATCCCACAAGAATTTTTATTGTATTTAATATGATTAATTAGGATGATATGTTAAATTATTTTTCTTAATTTTCCCGTAGAGATTAAGAAAAGAAATATAGATTAATAGTTTCACTGTAAGGATATATGAATTTGCTTGAATTAAAATTTAGCTCACAAGCACTTTTATGTCATTTGATTTATGTTTTTACATGATTTACATTGGTAAACATGTCTTATGGTATTTTAACCTCAAATTTAGTGACATAAGCATGTTTAATTATGCAGTTGTACAACCTATAAGCTACTCTGATTTTAAATGTGACATTCTTGNTAAGAAGAGGGTAGTCTTATGATGGAAGCAAAAGCGAGTGTGCATCTGGTCACACAAGAAGAGAATAAAGAACAAGCCAAAGGCAAGTGGAAGGTCAAATTGCCTGCACAAGCTGATATTAAGAAGGAATCCATATGTTTTTTCTGCAAAAAGAAATTGCACATAAAGAAGGAGTGTCCTAAATATTAGAAATGGATTGAAAAGAAAGGTACTCAACACTTGCTTGTTTGTTTTGAATCTAATATGGTTGATGTTGGCCATGACACATGGTGGATTGACTTTGGTTCTACAATCCATGTTACCAATTTCTTGCAGGGGGTGTAAGACCTAAGAAAGCCAGTGGAAAGTGAGTCTTGCATCTATTCAAGCAACAATATGTGCTCACATGTGGAAGCAATTAGAACATGCAAATTAATTTTAAGCAGTGGTTTTTTTTAGAGTTGGAAAATACATTTTATATTCCAATTTTTTCAAGGAATTTAATTTCTATTTCAAGGCTTGTATCATTGGGATTTTCCTTTAATTTTTCAAATACTATATTCACTCTACATTATAGATTTGAACTTATTGGAAGTGGTACATTGATAGGTGGTCTTTTCAACATTAATTTACCAAAGGAAACTTCTTATACTTCTATGCATGTTCATGCTGGAATTAAGAGATGTGTTATGAATAATGAGTCCTCTATGTTGTGGCATCATAGATTAGGACAAATCTCTATTGAGAGAATAAATAGATTAGTAAATGATGGAGTACTTAGTACTCTAGATTTTATTAACTTTGACACTTGTGTGGATTACATAAAGGAAAAGTAGACCAATATGTCAAAGAAAGGTGCCATGAGGAGTTCAAACATATTAGAGATCATACATACATATGTTTGTAGTTTAGATATGGATGCATATGGTCAAATGTATTTCATTACCTTTATTGATGATTACTCATGATATATGTATCTCTACCTGCTTCATAACAAGAGTGATGCTTTAGCTACCTTTAAGGTGTTTAAGGCTTAAGTAGAGAAATAATGTGGTAAGCAAATAAAGTTAGTGAGAGTTAATAGAGGTGGTGAATACTATGGTAGATATATTAATGATGGACAACCACCTGGTCCATTTACTAAGTTTCTTCAAGAGCATGAAATTGTTGCCTAGTACACTATGCCTAGTTCTCCAGACCAGAATGGTATGATAGAAAGAAGAAACTGAACATTATTGGACATGGTGCAGAGTATAATTAGTAGCTCTAAGCTTCTTAAGTCCTTGTGGAATGAAACTCTTAAGACAACAATGTATATATTAAACCGAGTTCCAAACAAGGCTATCTCAAAGACACCATTTGAATTATGGAAAGGTTGGAAACTAAGTTTGCAACATAGACACATTTGGGAATGCCCATCTAAAGTAAGAGTCTATAATCCACAAGAAAAGAAGCTAGACCAAGGACCATAAGTGGGTATTTCATTGGATATGCTGAATGGTCTAAGGGATATAGATTTTATTGCCCATCACATACTATTAGGTTTGTGGAATCAAGGAATGCTAAATTTCTTGAGAATGACTTGATTAGTGGGAGTAGTAAATCTTAGAACATTGTTCCTAAGATAGATCATACAGATGCGCAACCCACTACTTCAAATGATAGATTGATTGTTGTGCACAATACGCATAGAGCACAAATGCGTAATGAACAACAACTAGTCATTGAAGTTCCACAAACTATTGATCAAGAAGTAGTTGAACAACAGATACTAGACCTTGTTGAATAGCCTATTGAACATCATGATCCTCAAGAGAATGATGAACCAACATTAAGAAGATCTACTAGAGTAAGGTGATCAGTGATTCCTAGTGACCATATGGTGTATCAATAAGAGTATAACTACAACATAGGAGCCAAAAATTATCTAGAAATGTTTTCACAAGCCATGAGTTGTAAAGAATCTAACTTGTGATATGATGCCATGAAAGAAGAGATGACTTTATGTCACTAATGATGTTTGGGATCTTGTAAATTTTCCTAATGGTGTAAAAGCCATTGGATGCAAATGGGTCTTTAAGACTATGAAAGACTTATTGGGAAACATTGAAAGATATAAGGCTAGACTTGTCACTAAAGGGTTCACTCAAAAAGAGAGAATAGATTACAAGGAGACCTTTTCTCTTGTATCTAAGAAGAACTCCCTTCATGTTATCGTGGCATTGGTTGTCCATTTTGGTCTTGAATTACATCAAATGGATGTGAAAACAACATTCCTAAATGGTGATCTAGAGAAAGAGGTTTATATGAAACAACTTGAAGGATTTTCCTCTAGTAATGATGAGTAATTGGTATAAAAGCTTAAGAAATCCATATATGGATTGAAACAGGCCTCCCATCAATGGTACTTAAAATTCCATGATATCATCACTTTATTTGGTTTTGAAGAAAACATCATGGATCAATGTATATACTAGAAGGGAAGGTCAGTGGGAGCAAAATCTATTTCCTTGTTCTATATGTGGATGCTATCCTTCTTACAAAAAATAATAGTGGATTTCTATATGAGGTGAAACATTTTCTCTCTAAGAATTTTGACATGAAGGATATGGGTGAGGCATCTTATGTCATTGGCATTCAGATCCATAGGGACAAATTTAGATGTATTCTAGGACCGTCATAGGAAACCTATATCAATAAAGTTTTAGAGAGGATGATAGGTTCAATTTGAACTAATTCCCTACGAATGATTTAGAGAAAAGTTAGATGAGCAACATTCTGTATGCTTTAGCTATTGGAAGCCTTATGTATGCTTATGTCTACATAAGACCTAACATTGCATTTGCTAATGTTGCATAGACATCAAAATAATCTAGGTATTGACCACTAGAGGGCTACAAAGAAAGTGATGAGGTACCTTCAAGCTACAAAAGATTACATGCTTATGTACAATGAACTGACTCCCTGGAGGTGACTGGCTATGTTGATTTAGACTTTGCTGGTTGTGTTGATTCACAAAAATCAACATCTGGTTATGTTTTTATACTAGCTGGAGGAGCTATATCTTGGAGGAGTGGAAAGAAAACTTTGATTGTTACTTTCACCATGGAGGTAGAGTTCATTTCTTGTTTTGAGGCTACTTCACATGGTGTATGGTTAAAGAGTTTCATATTAGGGCTTAGAATTGTGGATTCTATATCTAAGCCATTAAGAATGTTTTGTGGAATTTCAACTACTGTCTTCATGGCTAAGAATAATGAGAGTGGTAGTCGAAGTAAACACATTGACATAAAGTACTTAGCCATAAGGGAATGCATTAAGGAAAATAAAGTGGTCATTGAGCATATACGCATTGAATTGATGATAGTTGATCCTTTGACAAAAGGAATGCTATCGAAGTCATTTAAGGATCATGTAGTTCAAATGGGACTTGATTCCATAATGTAATTTGTTGTATGTACAACTTTATAGTCTTAATGAAACTCTTATTCAGTTATGCTATTTTTTCATATGGTTTGTGCATATAGTTATGAGAGAAAATTCACATATGGTAGGACCTAGAATGAACAATGGTTTATTCATAAAGTTAGTTACCATATAAGGAATTACATTTGAGAGATAATGCATTGTAATATATGGAAGATAATACTTACATTAAAAGGAACTATCATAATGATTCATGCATTTATTTCTTGAACTTTAGACTTGATTAAATATGGAGACCCAGTAGGAGATTGTAACATGCGTTACGTGTTTCCACATTTATGCATATGTTAATGCATCAAGGTGGCCTCCATATTTAGTAATGTGTTTATGAATTGACGTTGGGTCTCTTATTTTTTTCTAATTTCTCATGGTAATTGATTTTGTGGCCTATAAATTTGCTCCTGATGGGAGAACAAAGGCACCACGAATCACAGTAGGATTATAGTTTTGGTCCCTTTCATAGATGCTTAGAGGTTGCATACACCATCGTTGCAGAGTGCTAGATGTAAAAGAAGAATCCAAATGCCAAGTTTAATTCAAGGCATCAATGGTTGGAGGTTAGTTCCATTTGCTTCTGCATTGTGCATTTCCAATTATCTATGCATGTAAATTTCTTGTGCAATCCACAAATTTTGTCTTACACATGACAAATGCAGTGATGCTCCCATGACTCATCTCTAGTGATGATTACCTACGAAAGGCATCATGCTCATGCTATCACTCCTCTTTCTCTTGTCACCAGAGTACCATAGCCTACCATCAGTAGGCCGAAAACAACACATTACTTGTGTGCTACATTGTCTACAATCATCTCTTTTCTTGGGCTAGACATGTGGCCACCAAACTAGACATCGCTCACACCATGTTCTAGACTCAATTTGCCTTCATTTTTTCACTCTATCTCCATTCTCTTGATGATGAGAAAGGTTTTAGAAATTTGTAGATCATTGGGATTCTAAGATTGGAATTGGAGCAACCATAGGAAGATTTGCCATAGCCTCTAAGAGAGGGATTGGAGTGCTTTCTAGGTCATCTTTGCTCCCATTTTTTGGATCTTCAGTGCCTACCATGGATTTTTGGAAATAGCTTCTATGATTTGGAGCCCTTCACCTTCAACTTTATAAGATCAAAGTTTATCAATTTTGTGGGTGTTGGGACCTATGTTTCTCCACTATTACTTTTTCAAAAAACTAAAATTGTAGATAATCAATGAGCATGATGAGTACCTCAAATGGTTGGACAATTAGGAAAAAAATTTGGTTGTTTATGTGAATTTTGGAAGTTTGATGACTTTTAGTGCTAAGCAGGTAGCAGAGATAGCAATTGGAATCAAGGAAAGTAGAGTGAAAATTATGTGGGTCACAAGGGGAATGGAGGATTTGATCTTGGAAGGATTTGTAGAGGAGACAAAGAAAAGGGTATTACTATTGAAATGGTGCAATCAACTCAAGGTGTTGCTCCATGCTTCTATTGGTGGATTTGTGATGCATTATGGTTGGAATTATTCTTTGGAGTCTTTGTGTTTGGGTGTGCTAGCTGCCACTTTTGCAGCATGGGTAGATCAAAAGAAAAATTCCAAATTTTTGTGCTAGTAATGGAAAAAGACATGTGCTTGCACAACAGGGAAGATCAATGCCTATGTGGAGCCTCATGCACAAGGAAGATGTCGCTTCCAAAGATTCTATATTAATTTAAGACATAAGGATGCTAAACTTAGTAGTTTTCATCAATTATAATGGATTGGTGTCAGATTCTTCAATACTCATTATTATTAAAAGGTTTATATTTAAACATTTTTGTAACTTGTTTAGTATAAATAATGGCATTGATGTGCAAGAGGGGGGTGTGAGCCTAGGGAGCACCCAAGGGGCACCAAAATGGGAAATCCAGGGGATTCAATGCCCAAGGGAAACACCTAGAATTAATACCCAAGAGAACCCATATCGAGTTGAAATCAATTTTCTTTGAAGAATTGTTAAGTGAGGATTTGTCGAGTTTTGTGGCAACTATAGATCATTAGAGTCCATTGTCGGGTTATTGAGGTTGTCGCACTATGGAAACAGTAAGGCAGAATCATAGATTATGTAAAGTTTCCCTTGTAATCCTCATAATCTATGTTTGTATTTATGATTTCAATTTAATTTAATCATTAATTTTCACTCTTGAACTTAATATTAGAAGTTAGGGTGATAATTTATGTTTTTACTTATGAGTGACAGTCATAAGTGTGGGATTTGATTCTAATTGTTTTATGTCTTGATGATCTTTTGACTTTTGAACTATTCCTCCATTGATACAACTCATGGGTTAGTCACAAATAAGATGACAATTTATGCAGCAAAGATAATTATTAAAGTAATCTAGCACTAAAGTTTTCTTGGCTCATCACCTTAACTAAGTAAGACATTGACACTCCCTCAATCTTTACTATAGCATCTGCTTACTTGTTCTCCCAAAATTGAAGTGTTTCTCCTAAGTACCACTCTCCACCTGTTGTCATTGTATGCCACAAGGGAGATGATTGGAGTTGGGTTTTGATAGCATCTATTGAAAACTCCATTAATTGGCCAAAGGTGAGTTTCATAATCATGGTATACATGATTGATTTCTCTTGAATAACCTCAAGGCATTCAAGTGACAATGTGAGTTTTTATGCTTGTTCTAGCACCTATGAAACTTTTTCTTTTGCTTGGGTAGATTTTTTTTATGGTAGGAGTTTCTTGATGAATGCTGAAAAATTTACCTTTTTCTCATGTTCTTCTTGTTGGATTTGTTCCCTCCTTTGGCCTCTTTCATGATCCCTTTATCTTTTTCTTGCTAGCTATGAGGGTCCTCCTATTGCTCTTCTTTTTGGGGCCATCAGCAATCATCAAGGGTTTGGAAATTATTAAAATGTTTACATCAATTCTTAATGGCTATTTTCCTTACTTGTACCCTTAGTTAGATTAAGTTTTTAGCTTATCATGATTGTAGAGTTAGCAAAATTTTAAAAAAGAACCCCTTAAATTATTATTTCCTATATAACCCTTCACAACTATCAATTTTACTCTTGTTCATGGCCTAAATAGTTAGTATGGTACCTTACGAGTTTTATTGAATATTTATTATGCTTAATTAACTTTAAAATTTTTGTTTTTCCTTTTGTACATACCCTTATGGTACCTTCTAGGTGTTAGAAAATTTTGACTCAACTTGCAGTGAGATCACGTGAAACATCCTCTTCCCCCCAACCCCACCACAAACAC
>MNCI01006273.1:187955-239253 GCA_015680685.1 Gnetum montanum
AATCTGAACCTGAGGATTCATACCGCACCCTCAATCCCCATGCCTACGTGAACCCATCACTCCATCCTCACNGCACTGTAGCAGCGTATAAACACTGTAGCCACGTAAAAACACTATAGCAGTGTAAAAACACTGTAGCAGCGTAGACGCTGGGAATTTGTTGGCAGCGTAGACGCTGGGGTTTAGTTTGGCAGCGTAGACGCTGTAGTCTGTTAGCAGCGTAGATGCTGGGGTTTAGTTTGGTAGCGTAGACGATGTAGTCTGTTAGCAGCGTAGACGCTGGGGTAAGTGTGCAGCGTAGACGCTGGCGTAAGTTAGGAGCGTAGACGCCATCGTAAGTTGGGCGGCGTGGACGCTAGGGTTTCTGATCGTAGCGCAGATACTGGAAGATTGATAGCGTAGACGCTGATAGTCGGGGGTTTAAATGGGGCAGCGAAAATGATGAGCGTAGACGCTGAGGAGCATACAGTCGAGTTGTTTAAGCAGAGGCCCTCCTTCTAGCGCCAATTTCTGTACCGCCCAAAATTGTCGGTCCCCGGCTGGAAGGAAAAATAGAGACCGCGGGATCGCAAGACGAGCACAGATGACCCTACCTTCGCCTGAGGGCGAGATGAAATGCACGAAGGTAGGGTACCTTGGGTGGTCCACACGCGGATCAGACAAGGATTTCCCCGAGCGTCACTGAAGTGTTATACGCTGGGTTATACGTAAACTGTGTAACGGGTGTAAAATGGAGCGAACAGTGTAACAGGGCGTAAAGAAAATGTAAGCAGCGTAACAGCTGAAATAGTGTGTGCAGCGTAAAGCGTAAACAAAATATAGACAGTGTAACAACGTAAGCAAGGCGTATATAGCATAAACAGGGCGTAGACAACGTAAACAAAGCGTAAATGTAAACACAGCGTAAACTGTAAACTGTATTATGGAAATGTGGTGCACCGGTCTAACGTAGTTGTGGCTGAACACAAGGCGGACGTAAAGCCCTGGTGGGTGCAGGGATGCGGCTGGTTCGCACAGCAGGCGGAGCGTAGAGACTGTGATCAGCGTACAGAACTTCCAGCATAAGCGTAAGGGATTTTGGTTTGCAGCGTAATTGCTTTGGGGTCTGCTCTGGTAAATTTTTGCCGACCATGAACACGCAGAAAATTGGGCTTTTTATAGGGGGGTTTTACTGGGAAAATTGGGTTGGGAGACACGTGGCATGTCGACCGGGTGCGTACAATTTAGAAATATGGTATACGCTGGGCGTATATGCTACATCAGGCCGACGTATACGTTGGGCGTATACGCTGGACTTACTGGGTGTGTGAACTTGGGTGGATGCTCGGCGTATACGCTGGGGCGTATACACTGATGGATGCTGACGTATACGCTGGGGTGTATACGCTAGTGGATGCGGGCATACACGCTAGGCGTGTACGCCGATGGATGCTTAGCATATACGTTGGGAGTGCAGAGTGTATATGCTGGGCGTATACGCTTGATGTGCTGAGCGTAGAGGATGCCAGCGTAAGCCAAAAATGTGCCCAACATATACACATGAAAATGATTCATTTTAAGGTCAAAAATTGATTTTTGGGTGCCCAAGAGCTACTGGGAACCCTGGGAAAGGTCCTGGGGGGTTTGTACGCTCGATTCTGGCACGTTTTGATGCATTTCTGGGGCCCGAAAGTCTCTCTACGTTGGGCCTTACGCCGGGCGTATACGTTGGGCGTAGAGGAATGAATGACCATCATTTGGAGCCCAAAATTTGATTTTCAAGTGCCTGAGACCTGCTGGGGACCTTGGGGAAGGTCCTGGGGGGTCTAGACACTCCACTTTAGCATGTTTTGATGAGTTTTTGAGCCCCAAAAGTTGCTGTACGCTGGGCCTTACGCTGGGCATGTGTAGGGCAGCATACAGGATGCATACTTAGTGAAAACAAAGTATTTTGAGCTCAAGATTTGCCAAGTTTGATGCCAGATGTCATCGTAGTCTTCTATGGGTCCCAGGGAACTTTTACTTGCTTTCTTTGAGTTCGTTTGATGCTATTTTTTGAGGCTTTTAAGCTTGGTCATGCTGAGGACCAACATGACTTAGCTTAATTTCTGTCTTCAAGTGTTAGCCAAAATTTTTGTGGTGTTTCAATAGCTGCTTGCTACGCTGTGCTACGCTATATAGCGTAGCATTGCGTAGCCACCGGTTTGAACAGAAAACTTGCATTGGAGTCAACAGCATTTGCTGGAAGCCTTGGCGCACGTTGGGTTAACCTTTGGAGCAATTTATTTGCATCTTTGCTATGCTATGCTATGCTACATAGCGTAGCATAATGCAGCAGCTAGTGTAACATGCATTTTTGTTAAAATTGCAGGGTTTCACGAGAAAACTTTGCCTGTGGTTCAAGAGCTAACTGAGACAAGGTAGTTTTCACAATGCCATTAGATGTAGTCCTTTTGCCGAAGTAGCTTGGCAGAGGAGTCTTTGCATGTTTCGCCCTTGCTACGCTATGCTACGCTATGTAGCATAGCATAGCATAGCACCCTATGTTGGTGAATTCTGACTTTGCCCTACATGAACATCTTGCCAAAACTTGTATTTGAATACTTAATTGATTTTCAACGGCCTGCTACACTGCTCAGCATAGCAGACCTCTCTACTAGAAAAGTTGCTGAACTGTTTTGCTCATCCTAAACACTCTTGACGACTCCTAGCATGGTTTCTGAGTAGATTGTTAGCCAGGTGAATTATCCAGGTGGGTAGGCCAGAGAGTCCATCGGGCCTATCAGCTTCAGAGGTAGAAAACTTGCCAGACTGGATAGTCTAACCTTAGTGCTTACATTTTCCTATAAAACTATCAAGAGGCTACACTTGTGGAAGTCCTTGCCTAAGTTACAAGACCCTAGTGAAGCAAGAGGGTCTCAAAATTTTATGGTGTTTCACTAGCCCTCTTTGTCGATGTCTAGAGGACGAGCCCGAGAGACGCCGACAAAGAATACGAAACACCAAGAAAGATAATATGTTAACATCGATCTTCAGTAATTGTCTAGATGTTGCTTAGCTATGCTTGATAGTGCCAGGATAGTCATGTAGAGAAAGGGGAAAGAGTGGATCTGCAGGGATAGTTTCAGGAAGGGAAAGATGTAGCATAGTGTGGTCCCTCATCAGAGTGCTTGTGAGAGAGTCGATATGCATGGGCATCTTTCTTTTGCAGGCTTCTGACCTTTTTTCGGAATGCTTAGAGATGGTCATTGTGAAACAACTGATGTGCCATTTGTTTTGGGCATGCATTTTTTTAAGCTTTTTCTCTTTTACGCTTTTCTTTTGCTGTTTTGCCATGTTCATTTGTGAACAACCTTGTTGCCGCATGGGTGTTTCCTCCCTTGGATGAGTTGCATTACATCCATGTAGGGCTTTGACCTGCCTACAGATGCTTTTCATGTGGCGAGTTGCATTACATGCATCATGGAGTTTGTGGTTGAGCATATGGGAGGGATTTACAGGTATTAGGAAAATTCGTAAAAATAGGTGTGAGAAGGAGGATCGCGGGTGTAAGAAATGAGGTAAAGGAGGTTAAGTGGGAGGATAGGATTCACACTCCCAAATAGCTAAGATAGTCAAGACGACCACCTTGGAATGATGTAGTGTCTTTTCTCCTTGGTGAAATGCACCTCTGACCAACGTCCCTTTGGCACGTACCCTGCAAACACAACAGAGAGCAATGCAGAAGAAACAACCATCAAGTGAAATGAAGGCATAGGTCTTGCTTGCTTTGAACGCTGCTAGAGCAATGGACGTTGTTGTCGAGGCATGAAACATCCAAACCAGAAAGGCCAGTAGCACTTCATGCAGCATCAGCGTGGTAGGGTTGGCACCGAGGAGGCTATGAGTTGCGGCAATGTGGATTCTTAGGAGTCTCCGCCCAAGGAAAACATCGTGCAGCTCAGCTGTAAGGTGAAAGGCCTAACAGCTAAATGTCTTTTGGGCTTGGGCGATGGTGGGGGTTGGAGGGTAGCAACTTTGTGGCTGGGCCACAATAATGCTAGGACTCTAGCAGCAGGTGCTGACCATAGGAGCTACTGCTAGAGCAAAGGGCTATGGTAGTAGTAGCTCCAAAAGGTCAGCAAGATGTCATACGACATCTTCGAAGGATCAGGAAGATGACAAGGGCAATGGTGTTGCACATATTCTAGAGGATGTTTTCTTGGCATCGTGAACTGCATTCTAGAACTACAATGTTCCACCCCGTGTTGGCATTGTGCACGCTTGCTTGCTTGTAGGGTCGTGGATGCACGTTGAGGACGTTGTGCTGCAAACCTAGTTTAAGGTCCTGGTAGACCATGATGTGCTGGTTTAAGGTCCTAGTAGATCATGGTGTGCTAGTTTAAGGTCCTAGCAAACTACTGTGCTAGTTTAAGGTTCTAGCAGACTACTATGCTGGTTTAAGGTCCCAGAAGATTGCTGTGCTAGTTTGTCATCGTAGCAGATGGTGGATAGGCCAGTTTAAAATCGTAGCAAATTGCCTTTGCTAGTTTTACGTCATAGAAGATGTGCTTTACCAGTTTTACATCATGGTAGACATGTTTTGTGCCAGTTTATAGTCATAGCGGACTGTCTTTTCCAGTTTTACATCGTAGCGAATGATCTGCTTACCTTGCTCATGCATAAGATGTAGTATGGCTTAAGATACAAGTGATTCACAAGATTCACAAACTCTTTGCCATCCATGTCTACCAGTTTGAAGGCTCTGTTCCCATAGGATTTCATGACCATGAATGGACCTTCCCAATTTGCTAAGAACTTGTTCACATGTTCACGGATAGCCTTGAGAACAAGGTCCCCTTTTTATATCGGCCATTGATGTGGGTTTGCATGATGCTTCTGCTGTTGCGTGTCTTGATATTGCTCGATGTGGCCAAGTGTTTGTGCACGCTCCTCCTCTATGGAGTCAAGGTCGTTGATCCTTAACTTGTTGTTCTGGGCTTCGTTCACGACATTTGATAGGATCATTTGAAGTGATGGTACCTATAGCTCAATAGGTAACACCGCTTTAGATCCATAAACAAGGCTAAAAGGGGTTTTACCTATTGCTGTTCTGCATGTCATTCTATAAGCCCATAGCACATAGAGGATTTTCTCATGCCATCACCTCTTGTTATTGCTAAGCATCTTCTTGAGCAAGGTGATGATGGCTTTGTTCATAGCTTCTGCCTATCTATTTGCCTACGAGTAGTATGGTAAGGAAAAGGGTTGCTTAATGCCAAGGTTGTTGCAAAAAGTTTTGGTTTCCGCACTACTAAATTGTGGCCCGTTGTATGTCACAATAGTAATGGGAAATCCAAACCTTGTCACTATGTTATCCAATATAAAGTGGCAAACCTATTGAGATGTAGTCTTCCTAAGGGGGATAGCCTCTACCCACTTTGTAAAGTACTCAGTGGCGGTGATAATGAAGCTATGCCCTGTAGAAGACTTAGGTGTGATAGGTCCTATAATGTCTAGTCCCCATCGTTGGAATGGCCACGTGATCTATGTAAGGTGCAACTTAGTAGGTGAAACGTGTATAAGATTTGCATATCATTGGCACGTGTCATAGGTTTAACTTTGGCAAGGCAATCTCGTTCCATGTGAGGCCAGTAATACCCTAGGTGTCTAATTTTTGCTGCCATGGCCCTAGGGGCTATGTGTCCACCGCACAATCCTTCATGGACCTCATTAATGATCTTTTGTGCTTGTCCCTCATTTGCGCATGTTAGCAATATCCCAACAAACAAGCGTTTGCATAAGGTGTTATCTCCCATAAGTACATATTGCTGAGCATACTTGCAGATCTCATCCCTTTGGGTAGATGTCAATCTGTGTGACAGTTCGCCATGTTGCAGATATGCTTTAATGTTGGCATACCACTCTTGGGTATAGGTAGCGCTCACAGAGGCGATGTGTATCGCTTGAGTGATAGGCTCCGTACACTCGGTTATCGAAACGGGCAATGTTGTGAATAGGTGTGGTGGCACATTTAATGCTAGCATGGCCAGGGCATCTGCTACTATGTTCTCATTGCATGGCACATGTTGGACATCTGTTGTGGCAAACTGTTTGAGCAAACTTTTGGCTAGATTGCAATAGGGTTGCAGATGAGTAGCTTTGCAGGCATAGGCCTCAGTGATTTGATTGAAAACGAGTTGTGAATTGCCTCAGATTACCAAATGTTGAATTTTTAATGCTCAGGCTACTAAGAGGCCCCTAAGGAGTCCTTCGTACTCTGCCACGTTGTTCATACAAAGGAACGTGAAATAATAAGCAAATAGCTAAATGTCCCCAGAGGGGAACGTAATGACAATAGCTGCACTACCACCTCGCATAGTCAAGGCACCATCGAAATGCAACATAGAATCTAAATGTAATGGGATAGAGTTGATGGTGCTAACATGCTCGTTAGGGAATTCGGGTTCTATGGTTGCCCGATCATCGACAGGTGAGGTCGTGAGTTGAGTAGCTATGGCTTGCCCTTTTTTCGACGATTGGGTCACATAATGCAAATCAAATTTCATGATTATAGCTTTCCACCGGACTATCCTACTACTTTTGTATAGATTGTTCGTGATAGCCCGGAGTACATTGCTTTTTCATATAATGTTAACTTTGCTACGGAATAGATAATGCCTCCACTTTTTCAATGCAAGCACTTGGGCGAGGAAATTTCTTTCCACCTCATTATACCTTGCCTCATATGCTATCAATGCATGACTCAGGCAATAAATGAGAATCTTAGTGCCATGATAGACGTCTCTAAGGTGCCAAGCTAGATGTAGAAAGGCTTATCCCTCTACAGTGGGTAAGTAGTTGGGAGGTGTAAATCTCTTTCTTTAGATCATTGAAGGCTTGCTGGCATTGTGTTGTCCATTTGAAGTTAACTCCTTTCTTTAGTAAGTGTTGCATGGGGTGTAACTTGTTAGTCAACTTTACTATAAACCTTCTAATGAACTATAATATACCTTGCAACCTGTGTAATTCTTTAAGGTTTGTAGGGGTTGCTAGGTTAACGATGGCCTTAACTTTGTTAAGGTCCACTTGTATTCCAGCCTCTAATACTACAAAACCTAGCACACATCCAGTTCTTACCTCGAAGACATATTTTTTCGGATTGAGGCGTAAGTCATGCATGTGGCAGCATTTGAGGACTACACCTAGATCGTTGAGATGGTCAGCAGCCTCTTTAGATTTGACCACTATGTCATCCACATAGTCGTTTAGTGTTTCTAGGATGTAGTCACTAAAGATGTATGTCATAGCTCTTTGGTAGGTCGCTTTGGCATTTTTGAGTCCAAAAGGCATCATTGTGTAATAGAAGATACCCCATGGGGTCATGAAAGTGGTTGTTAACTGATGCTTTGGGTTGATACGAATTTGATTGTAGCAGGAGAAACTGTCCATGAAGGATAGTAGAGCATGACCAACCGTAGTGTCAATAAGTTGATCAATACTCGGCAGTGGGAAGTTATCTTTGATCGTTGCTTTGTTCAGATCCTGAAAGTCTATACAGATTCGTATTCCTCTCATTTTCTTAGAAACTACAACGATGTTCAACACCCATTCTGAGTAATCAATTGCCTGGATGAAACCACCCTGATACAACTTAGTGATTTCATCGCGTATGACCAGTGCGATCTTTGGTTTAATTTTGTGAGCCTTTTGTTTAACTACCTTTATACACGGGTCTAAGATAATGTTATGTTGTATAAGCCTTGGATGTAAGCCCGGCATGTCGTTATAGGACCACGTAAATACCTTGATGTTGTCTTGAAGGATCTTGGATACATATTTATGCATTTGTGAATCTAGGAGGGAGCTAAGTTTTAACGTCTTTATTTCTCCCTGGATGTAGTCACAGGAATTTCAATGAGAGGGTCCTCAGTTACCTCCCTAACCTCTAAATCTAAGGCTTGGACTAGGTTTTCAGGCCAATTTGGGGATGTTTCTAAGGACACGACAGTGATATCAGTGGATGATTTCCAGTCTATTGACTCTAGGTTTAATTGTCTTATAAGCTCGCCATGTGGGCCTACCAAGGCTAGAAGTGAAGGTAGATCACGATGCATAATCATTCTTGCTCAACCTGCCACAATAAGATAAATGCCAAGTTAAGTGATACCTATTTGTAGCAACAGTGCATAGTAAATATTTGCAAGGCAGCAATGAAATATGAAATGGTTAAAATAATTGTTAACTATGATGCAAAATTTGTAAGTTTCCAGTTTAAGGTCGTAGCAGACTGCTAACTTGGTTGAATTGTAAATCGTAATTGTTAGTTTAAGGTCTTTTCAGACCATTAATGGGTTAGGTTTATAAGTCAAAACTATTAGTTTAAGGTCTTCACAGACCGCTAACTTAGTCGAAACTGTGAGGCAAAACTGCTAGTTTAAGGTCTTTGTGGACCATTAATGGGTTATTCTTGCAAAGGTAAGTGGCTAGTTTAAGGTGGGACGAAATTTTCAGTTGGGCCCACATTAATCAGGGTGCGAAAATGATAAGTTATTTTCACCACGTTGGTTACAAATAGGGGTTTACCCTTGATAAACTCATCATTTTCATCATAAGAGCGCAGAGCCCACATCCAGAGTGTAGAGCAGTTGTACTGGCAAAGAGCAAGGTGGTCTAGTGTAGCGACTAAGAGAGAATTTGCAATCGAGAAGATGACACCTAAAGGAGAACGCAAACACCGAGCACTTGCCAAGGTAGACGAGGTGAAAGGAACCCTAGTGTGTCTATCGTAGGTGCGTGTTGCAGTTCAACAGGAGACTCTATCGGCTCAGTAAGTTACTACGCTACCTTTGTTTTCTAGGTTGCTATTGTTGTCTCTTCTTTTATTTTATTTTATTTCGTAATGAAACCCATGTTTTCTTTCATTATTTTGGTTACCATTTTGATCGTTACACCACCATTGTTGCCGATTTGGCCACGATGGGTGTACGAATGCTACACTAAGGTTGCATGCAGTATTTTCCAGACCACCATTATTGTCATTGCCTCGCTGCAAAGGTTTAGGTGATCTTGGCAACCTAGCACGCGAATAGCATAGCATACGATCCTCAGAAAAGTTTGGCCATGTGCGAGATTTGACAACGTCACACATGTTTAACGCAATGTAGTGCGAGTCATTTTGTATGGCAAAAGGTTGGTTGAAACAACTATAGCATATTAAAATTTCTTATTTGAAGCTCATATTATGTTGGTGTGTTATAAGACCTTTAGACCAATGCATCGGTAATATCGTATTGCTATGCTATTGATCCAATGGTTCCGTTGGTGAATCTACCTTAGTTGTAAATTTGTTATATTGATGTGCTGTGTTACATGCAAAGAAAGGGTTACGCTACGCTATTTGCAAATGGCTAATCGTGCTACGCTACCTGTGAACTCCACTAGAACATAATCCTAACATTTGTCATTTTGTTGTGTAGGGTGATGTTAAAACACATTTTGATTGTCTTAGAAATTGTAGGGGTTTTGTGCTGCCTAAGTGAACTGGTGGCCAATGTTCCTCTGCCCCATGCACGTGTGGAGTGGCAAGTGATCTGGTTCTAGGAAGGCGCATGGGACTTCCTACAATTCCTCCTCTAGCACTTTAGTGTGATCGTTTGGTCACACTTATCAGCGGAGGTAGCAGCTACAATTACAGAAACCCTGTTGCCTAGGGAAAACCAGGGTATCCTAAAATTTCTGACCGATGGGGAAACTGGGGGCGAGCAGGTAGAAGGATCTAACCAGTGCCCAAAAAGCCCAAGACGCTTTAGTTGGATGTTGGAAATGCTAGAATATAAGTGTTACCACTTATACAATACATTGTTTATTGCCCACCACATGGGCACCTGTTTTTAGAACCCACCAGGAACCATTTACTTTGGCGGCAAGTGAGTTTTGTAAATGTATCCTATCACGTTATGAAATGCATGCTATGCTAGGAAACAATGTTAATGGTGTATGTGCCTTTTTTTAATGTGTTACCAGGTTTTATATCGACAAAAGTGGGCTTCATGGTGATACTGATGGCTTGGCCTTGGCACAAATGGCCTTGCGGGAGTTTTCCTCCACTGGGAACGTGCGCACCACCGTGATAGGCCAATGCAGGGGTGAGTACAAAACCTATCCAACCCGGTACTCCTAGTTTTATAGGAAATGTAAGGAGTTTAGTTGGTTGGATGATGATTGGGCATCCCTTAGGCCGATCACCGTTGAAGACGTATTGGTGGATCTCCCACCGTTTCCGTCCCTGTTTAAACCTAGTACGCTAGACTATGAATTTTTGCTTGCATGTTTGAGTGTTCTTTCATTTTTCTTCTATTTTTTTTTAACTTTTTACTTTTACTTTTTGTAAACTGCTACAGCAGCGAAGAAATCCCAAGAGGTCATCGTGATCACCTCTGGGCATAACGAGGCCAACATTTATTTCAAGTATGGGGAGGTGGATGAGACCCAACGCTGGCTCTATAACGAGGCCCCATAATCGCTCGTCAATAACCTTTGAGATGTTGGGCTAATGGAGTTGTTCTTAGCCATCAACCCAAGTGTCCTCGCTGCCGAGATGCTTGCCCTAGTTGACTCTTTTTCTGAAAGAGTAGATCGCTTCCGCACATGTGTCCACAGTGTGCTAATGGTGCTTGAGATTAACAACCAACTATTCATGGATCTCTTTGGTGTCCTTTCTAATGGCCTTCCTGTTGGAGCAAAGATCAAAAAGGAGGCAAACCATCAGGGGGACATTGAGGAGTGGCTAGGGGTGGTGAAGGGCTGAAAGGGGATCCATATTGAAGAGGCTAGGCTAAAAATGGCCAAAAAATTTTACCCTGTCTTCCGTGCTCATGCTTTCCCCAAGCTACTCTCCCAAGGAAAAATCATTGGGATCGAGCAAGCTTGGATAATGAGAAAATTCATGGAAGAGGGGGCTTGTTACAATTGGGCCAAGCATCTTTACAAAGGTTTGCAAGTTGAAATGGCCAAGCTTCATAAGAAGCCTGAATCACTTTTCAATGTGCATCATGCCTTCTTTGTAGCCTGCCTACGACACTTCGCGGAGTTCTTAGTAGTCCGTGAGAATGGAGTTTGGGTGATACAAAATTGTAACCAAATTTTCAAACCGTGGATTTACCAAGTCTTCCATACCACCCAATCCCAGGATCCCCCAGAAGCTATTGGGGAGTCATTTTCAATGACGACCAAGGATCGGGTGGCATGCAACTTCCATAGCTAAGACAGTGTAGGAGAGGTGCCCCTTGCTACTACGGGCAACATATCACAGGGGAAATGCCTCATTACGGAGATTATGGTCATTAAGTTGCAGCGCAAAAGATCTTGCCCGGTTGAGGAGCCTCCTTGTACGGATGAACAAGGGGGGTAGAAACTATAGTTCAAGCTTCATAAAATGTAGCCTCCCATTGGTAAATGCTTCCTCTTTTTATTTGCTGACTTATCTATTTGGTTAATGCTTGCTTAGCGTAGCACAGCATAGCATCTGTTTTAAGTTAGTATGCTTTTGCCTAATGTGACCACGCTTTATTAGCAGAGGAAGAAGAAGGTGAAAAAGAGGTGATGGCGCAGAAAAAAGGGGTGACTAATAAAGATGTGGGGGCCCCAGTCATAGAGAAAAGGTCCCTGATCAAGGAAGAAGGAACTCCTACCGCAAAGAAAGGGGCTCCCGTTGACGAGAAGAACACTCCTGTTGATGAGGAAGACATTCCAACCGATGAGGAGGACACTCTTGTTGATGAGGAAGATGCTCCTGTTGATGAGGAAGAGGTGGGTGCCATAGAAAGAAGGGCCCCAGTGAATAAATAAGAGGCCCTTGTAAACCAGAAAGAGGCCTCCGCCAATGATCCTTTCGTTGAATGTAGTTTGATGCCAGAAGAGTAGATGAACGCGGAGGGTGCCACAACTTGATGTTGGTGAGTTTGGCTGCATGCTTGATAGTTTGTTGATGGGAGACCCCTTCGCTATCACTCCTGAGGATTTGCTAAGTAGGAGCTTTACATTATCATTTGCGTTACTCATCAGCTTTATTATAGTCCTCTTGGTCATAACTAACATGTTTTGTTATGTAGCAAACACTGCTATTGACACTGCAAACCCTTCTTCGATCCACTTGCAACCACAAGTCAAGACCCCTGATAAGTTTACCTTCATGCAAGGGGTGGTCGGCAACATGATTGACTATCTAAAGCAGATCAATCCGAAAGTGGGTGAGTAAAGTAGCTACGCTAGGCTTTTTAAATTGCTAAACTCTGCTATGCCACTATGACTAATGCCTTTTTGTGTGTGGTTGACAACCTCCTGCCTCAAGTGGGACCCTAGGCAAGCAGTTAAGGTTGAAGCTGTGCCTGCATTCCCACTAGAAGTGATCGAAGTACCTCGTCGCATATACGACGAGGCTAGTGAATGTGCGCTGTACTCAGCACACTCCTTGTGGAAGTGTAGGAGTGTAAATGAAGACTTGTGGAAACGGGTCCAGAGGCTTGAGAAGGAGAAGGCAAACCTAACCATTGAGGTGGGAGACCTCCGCTCTGGGAATGAGTTCCTTTTGGCTCGAGATACCAACGATGGCAATTGGCGCATGGCCGTCATTGATTACACGAGGTATTGGATGGCCATGCGATGCAACAACGAGGCCACACGTGAAATAATAGAGCAGCATATGCAAATGGACTTGTTGGCCTAGAAGAACCAAGATTGAAAAGATTATAGTGCAAGAGTTTACGAGTGGGGACAGTCATAGAAAAACCATAAGCATATGTATAAACTAGAATGTGCCACCTACCGTAAAAAGTACCAAGATGCTTCTCTTAAGTTGTATACGCATGAAGTGTTCCTCAATGTCATTGGTGTTTCTGGGACTTACGACAAGTTCATGCAACAAGTGACGATCAGTGAATCCCCTAAACGAGAAGTTAGTTTCCCCGCAGGTGGGACTGCCACTACCTCCTTTTCTCCAAGGCCACCAAGATGGACGATTGTTGAAAATGAGAAATTTGCAGCAAACACTGACTTAAGAGATAGGCACTAGGTGGACATTACTGAAGAGGAGGTCTGGCAACTCCTTAGGACCAACTTGGATCGCATACCCCTTGAGACAGACACAGGACTATCTCGGGTTAGTCACTTTTTTGCGATGCAACAATTTATTTTATTCTAGCTTTTATTGTGACTCTAGTTGACTACTTTAATTTTTTGTGATACAGAATTTGGATGAAGATACAAGGCCCTCTGAGGGCAGAAACGATGATGTGGAGGAAGATGATGTAGAGGAAGATGATGCATGATAGCAAGGGATCTTATTTGTATTCTTGAAAGAATATTGCAAACATTATTTAATTAATATTTTAAATGGAAGATGAATTATGACAAGATTCGTTTTATTCTGGCTTGTGTATTATCTATGTTATTCATTTTTAACTTTTTTCATATTAGTTTTAGGCCATTTCGGGCCATTGTTAGGTAATAAGAAAAAGAAAAAAAAATTTATGTGTTTTTTGAATAGCCAGTTTTAGGCCTTGGTGGGCCGTAGTGGTAGTTTAAGGCCATCTCAGGCCATCGCTAGTTTTAGGCCATTTTAGGCCATCGTGGAGACGCGGGGTAAAGAATTTTGCTGGTTTTAGTCCTTAGCGGGCTGTGTGTAGTTTTAGGCCATTTCGGGCCATGGGATGATGCTAAAAAAAATTCCATTTTTAGGCCTTAGCGGGTCGTAAAATATGCAAACAAAGTACATGATGCAAACTGTGTAAATACAGAGGATGTTAAAGCCAACGATGGATGTAAGGAAAATGGTGCGGAGAAGTATGCGTAATGTAGCTATGCTAACGTGGACACTGTTCAACTTTGTAGTTGCTTTTTGACCCATCGTGGGTTCGGCGATGTATAAGGCCGAGGGGCCTTATTGTGGTATTCCTCTACGCTATTGTCTACTGCTTGAAATGGTAGTTTAGACCACGTTGTAACTTCATTCGTGCTAGTTTTGGCTTGTTCAGGTGCCTCCATTTGAACGGGGGCTTGTTCTTTACTCTACCCGTATATTGTTTATGGTTCGAGGAGTTACTTCATCGCCATGTATCACCACTTCCCCTTCTGCATAGGGTAAATGGATCTCTTGATGTATCAATGATGTAACAACACTCAATTGGGCCAACCATGACCTTCCTAGAATTAGGTTGAATCCTGGCATCTCCTCTACCACTATAAACATTACGTTTATGGGGAACTGTTCCCCTGCCACAAAGTTAATCTGCATAGTCCCTTTTACCTACACTTGCACCCCATTAAACTACTTTAGGTGGGATGTCATCGTGGGCTTGATTTGATCCACTAGGCCCAACTTGTCCACAATAGGAAAAGAGGTGACATTGGTTGCAGCACTGTCATCGATGTGAACTCTTCAAATTCTATGCTAGCTAACCTGAATTATGATGAACATCAGTGCCATTGTCACCTAACCCTTTTCAGGGTCATCTTTAATGGACCCATCAAAAAATCTTAACTAAGTTGACCCTAGTTTTTCAAACGCAGGAGGGAGCATAACTGCGTGAATTGCCTTTTCCTCCACCGATATGCTTTTGTCCACTGGTATGGATGTCAACATATGAACTAGGGCCTCAAAATGTGCGGTAGAGGTCATCACCAGGTCATACAGGCTCAAAGTTGTATTCTTCTGTTTCAAAGCCTACTTGACCTGAGTGAGGGTGTTTAGTAGGTCCTGTTCGCTCTCTTGTTGCTTGCTACTCTTCTCTTCCTCCATTCGTCCTAGGAGACGAATTTCCCAAGGAGGAGCAATTTTAGGCTTGGGGTTGGATGTCTTTGGGTGGGCTGGCGATGATTGCTTGGGCATAGCGACATTAGCTGTTAATGATGAGGGGGGCAAAGGCATGGAAGATGAGGGGGTAGGCTTAGGGGGGCTTGAGGTAGTACATTGTTTCACCTGTTAAACACTCTTCTCATTTCCTTGGATGAGAAGGCTTAGGGGGGCTTGAGGTAGCACATTGTTTAGGGGGCAATTGAGTGGTTTGGCCCCCTAATGATGAATGGTGTTTGCAGCGTTAGTATGGGTGATGGTGTGATCTTGTTTACAGAAGGTGTAGGGGTGGATGTTCGAGGAGGAACCTTTAGGATGAAGGGTTGTTGTGGCATTTTTTTAAACACTGCTGGTGTTAGTGCACTATGCTGAGGCATGCGAACCGCAAATAGTTGCTGAGGCAGTTTGGGATTATTGTCTATGCCAATGGTATTGATGATGTAGTCGGCGTTGTTGGCGTTAAGTGGATCTATGTAAATGTGCATAGATTGATTCTCGGGGCGCACGGGGTTGCTTTCATCTAGAACCAACTTCCTCAGATCAATCATTCATTGAATGTCATTGTTTAATGCTAAACAGTAATCCGTGTCATGATCATAAAGTTAGTGGTAGTCATAGAACCATTCCAACCTGAAATTCTTAGGAACTGAAGGCTCATTGGGCAAAGCCAAGGAGGGGTTCCTAAGGAGTTCGCAGTACCGTTGATGCCTTTTGGTTGCCTTCTCTAACATCTTCTTGTGTTGAATATACCCTGCTCCTAGCAATTGCTTTAGGAGTTCTGAAGGCTTGACAAGTAGCAGGGTGTACTTAGAGTAGTCTTTACACTTGAAGTTAGGCTTAGGCGGGGTGGATGCTTCGGGTGCCAACATGGAGGGTTGAGCGATGTTGCCTGGGTTAAGCATGAGGTTAGTTGGTGTAGTGGCCCCCTTTTTTTATTATTGTTTTTGGGCTTAGCCTCGTTTGCCATAGCGGCCACTGTGGTTGTTGCAGCCTTGCCTTTCTCTTTGTCCTTCTTGATATACGTGTTTTTATATGCAACATAGGCTGGATCTTTACTTGCCTCAGTCGTATCTTGAATGCTCTTGATTTGGGCAAAAGCTTAACTAAGAGTTTGTGGAGCTAGGTAGTATAATTTGGACTTAATAAAGTCATTTAATGCACCCTTAAAGATGGCCAGCAGATGGGCCTCCGCGATAGGGTCACGGATCTCATCCAGGGTAGTGCTCCACTGTTGTATAAATTTTTGGATTGATTTTAGTGGATCTTGCTTAACGCTCATTAACTAATCCAGCGTAACTTCTAGTTTCAAGTTATACTTGAAATGAGTTACGAACTGAGTCAGTAGCTCCTCTAGGGTTGAGATGGAAAAGCATGGGAGCGCATGGTACCAGTCTAAAGCTTTGCCCATCAGAGACATAGCAAAGACACGGATAATGGTGTGCGACCATTGTTGCAGTAGGAGGGACTCAGATCTAAACGTCATGAGATGCGCATTGGGGTCACCCTCCCTGTTGTATTTTGTAAAGTGGGGGAGTGGCATCCTGGGAGGTAATGTAAGCATGTGGACTGCCAGGTTGATGGGATCATCATGGTAGAAATCCATGACTTGTACTGTGTTAGAACTAGCAGCTTTCAGGCACTTAATTTCCCAATAAGGGTTTGGATAAGTTGGAATGCTTGGTCCAAACCCGGGGACAATGCAGATGGTTGTGGTGCCGTGGGGGCAACCATCGTTTGTGGTGCAACAAAGGCTGTAGCTTGGGTTATAGGAGGAGCCGTTGGGGCTACCCTCGCGATGAGTGTTGCTTGTATTATCCACCACCCAGTGGGTGGTGCTGCTGGGGCTACGGTCATTGGTGGTGCCATAGGATAGGTTTTTTGTGTGATCGGTGGGGCAGACCATGGTCACACGCTTGGTTGTACCATTTCTAGGACCTGGTACGCTTGATGGTGAGCATAGTGCGACATTTGGGAAGGTTGCAAAGTAGGGGGAGAAGTGAATGGGGTCCACCACATGGCTAGGGGTAGGCCTGCCATTGATGGTGGAACATGTGTAGATGTTGGAATGGAAGTAGAGACTGTATGTAACTACAACGTAGGTACCGCATGCACGTAAGGCAGGGTAGCCATGATCGGTGCTTCGTATGATGAAGGGATAGATTAGAGAATAGATTGATGAGGGATAGTGCCTGGAAATGAGACAGAGGAATAGGCGTGTTGATACATCGAGGGTATGGCATAGCTACCTGTGGTCGATGAAACTACAGTTTGCGATGGGGTGGACATAATCATAAAAGGAGTAGTTATGAAGAGTGGGTTCGACTAGGCGGCAGTGGTGGGAGGGATAGTCGCAGGGTTAGTTTGACCCCCATCCTCGGACTGGGAATCCAAGTCCTCTTGTCCATCCTGAAATGCCTCATCATAGTGGGACGCCGTGTCTTGCTACTCCCTAGGCCTACTTGTCCATACCAGCTAATCTAGGATCCATTGATACATTTGCGTCAGGGGAATGGAAGTGCTAGGAGTAGAGATAAACTCCCTCCCATTGCGGTAAAGGAACTCGAAGTTGCGTTTTTCTTCGATTTCTTAGGCATCCAAGTGCAGATTCGCCTGGATCTTAGCACAGAGGAAATTGTAAATTTCAGTGTGTTGTACCAAGCTCTCAAGTGATTAGTTTTGGATCCTAAGAGATCGGCGTGGCCCTTACATTGGGCTAGGTGGTCGCTCGGCACCTGTGGTGCCCTGAACCGAAAAAGGGACCTCAAGGTTTGAAGTAGCAATAGCAGTGGTTGAGGAAATCATTTTGCATAGTTGAAAACGGGTTGTGAACAAAGAAAAGCAAGGATCAAGAGGCGATCAGAGGCTTTTCGTCCTACAGGGTTCCAAAGGAACCGTCATTTTGACCAGCTTGTACCACATGATGCGTAAACAACTGCAAGGGTGTCACATTTATGCTGATGAGTGATAGGGTACAGAGAGCATGCAGGACTACCCATAGGACATGGAAAAGGTACCAAAAGCCCTCCTTCTAGCACCAAAAACTGTAGCGACCAAAAATGTTGGTGGCTGGAACACTGAGAGGTTACCGGGAAAATAGTTTAACCCTAGATCTGTGTGAGGGCCATGCTAGATAAAACGGAAGCAGGGCACCTTGAGCAGTTTGGTTGATCAGACAAAGACTTAATTAGTGTAACTTAGCCTTACGTGAACGTTGTTTTAAATGCAAAATATGCTAGGTAAAATTGATGATTAATAAATGCAGGAATGAAGGAAATAATGCCAAACAATGATAACAATAAAGAGATAACAGAATAAACTCGAGTAAGAAAATGCACTGCCTCAAGCTCGTGGGTTCGATTCTTTGCCTTGTTTGAAAAATGTATAACAAGTTATACAACGCCGGAGGCACACAGAGAGTTTAAGAGTAACTAGACTGCTCAAAGTGTGCCAACTATGCTCTTGAATGCAAACTTAAAAGCCAACTACGTAAAAATGCTAGCTATTTGGATGAGAAATGTCAACCAGAAAAGCCAACCAATGCAAAATGCCAACAAGCCAATTGCTCTCCTTAATGTAAAAATGCCAATTCTTTCAACAAAAAAGCCAACCCTTTGAGGTTTTTTTGTCGAGGTATTTATAGGGCTAGGAGCAGGTGAGAAACACGGCTTAAGTGCCATGTGTCCTGGACCCCACAATATGCAATCATGACGGTACCCTGTAGGCATGCTGTGCCGGTTGCGAATTTTGCTACATTGTAACCACCTTATCAAAATTGGAGATGCTGAAATCTAGTGTGCTAACAATGCAAGCATAAATGAAGTCTCCACCCCAAGACTATGTCTTCCCTATTCTTATGAACAGGATCAAGCATAGTGACAAATTTTGGGGGATGAACTAAGGGATATGCCAAAGTGAAACAAAGTCACTAATTATGGCAAGCTTAGTTATTACTAACAAGTTGTAGAGCTAGTTGAAGATATCCTGATGCATTTGTCAGCTTTGCATCACTTACATTGTCTAGCACATTGAAGTAATGTAGCTGGTTACTACGCTATGCTATGCTATTTAGCATAGCACATTGATGTGGCATAACTACTTGTAACATTGTGCTATGCTATATAGCGTAGCACAGCGTAGCCACCGGTTTGAATAGAAAACTTGTGTTGGAGTCAACAGCATTTGTTGGAAGCCTTGGCGTAAGCTAGGTTAACCTTTGGAGCACTTTATTGATTTTCATCTTAGCTATGCTATGTACCGTAGTAGCCAGTGTAACATGCATTTTTGTCAAAATTGCGGGGTTTCATGAGAAAACATGTCTTGTGGTTCAAGAGCTAATTAAGATAGGGTAGTTTTGGAAGCCACAATGCCATTAGATGTAGTCCTTTTGCCGAAGTAGCTTGGCAGAGGAGTCTTTGTGTGTTTCGCCCTGTGTTGGTGAATTCTAACTTTGCCCTGCATGAACATCTTGCCAAAACTTGTATTCGGATACTTGATTGATTTTTTGAAGGCCTGCTACATTGCTTAGCGTAGTGTAGCGTAGCAGACCTCTCTACTAGAAAACTTGCTGAACTGTTTTGCTCATTCCAAACACTCTTGGAAACTCCTAGCATGATTTCTGAGTAGACTGTCAACCAGGTGAATTATCCAGGTGGGCAGCCCAGAGAGTTCATTGGGCCTATAAGCTCCAGAGGTAGAAAAATTGTCAGACTAGATAGTCTAACCTCAGTGCTTACATTTTCCTATCAAACTCTCATGAGGCTACACTTGTGGAAGTCCTTGCCTAAGTTAAAAGACCCTAGTGAAGCAAGAGGGTCTCAAAATTTTATGGTGTTTCAAAACCAAGTGCCCCTGTCTCTTATTTATAAGCAACAATGCAAGCTTCGACATCGCATGTCCAATATCACATCGACATCTTCAATATCACATATCCAATATCGAGGGTCCAATATCAGGACTCATCATACCCCCATGACTGAATGAAAACTCATCCTAGAGTTTCTTACAAATTATTGGGAAGGGATGGGATTATTGATTGAAAAACAACTAACAGTGACATGGAATGATATACTCAAATTTCCCAATGAATGGATTGACAAACATATTATAGCATTGGTGTTCATAACCATTGTGGTGAACACTATACATAGATGACATCCAGACCCTCAATTGACAGCTTGAAGAGAGAGAGAGAGAGAGAGAGAGAGAGAGAGAGAGAGAGAAGAAAATGAGGCACGTTGCTATTGATGTCAAAAAATGTGCACATTGTTGTTCATCCATGGCCACATGACCAAGCTTGTTCCTTGCGTAAATGCTCTTACTCTAGTCCATCCTGCGTGCTCCTTCTTATCCCAGTCCATTGTCCATGTGATTGCCATCTACACATACAACACAATCACAAATTAGCAAGGATAGATAAGATATAATGCAATTGATACCTTGCCTCGATATGAAACACATTTGGCTAGGTTGTGGGTATGGCATATACTAGGTTCGAGGTTTGTAAGTGATAACTACCCAAGGTGTAGGGGTGAGATAAGTAATGGAATGGAAAAATTTGTGATAGGCCCCCATGACTAAGAGCAAACCTTCGGTAGCAATAGGATGGAAAATGAAAGAAAAAAGGAAGATAAGAGCAATAACAATGGTGAAGTCAATAAAAATGCATAGAAGGGAAAAGAAAAGAAAATAGATATCATGGATGGGGTAAAATGAAAAATAGTTGATTCTAAGAAATATTTAAGGGAAAAATCTTAACAATTGCTTCAAAAAAGAATGTCAGTGGGTCCTCCCCAAAGTAGGCTCATGCCTTTTATGCCCTAACAAATCCACAAACCAATGAGTCCTAGGCTCTAGGAATGACATATGGAGATAATAGTTAAGAATTCACCCACAAAAATTTACCAAAGAATAACAATGTGCCAACCAAGATATAGACTAATCATAAAATCAGCAATGAGGTCAAATATAGGAAGCAATATGAAAAGAGAAGAGGGAATGGAATGGAATCCCAAAATCAGGGTTGTGTAAAGTCCCTTGTGTATTATGTTGTTAATGTGACTTAATAAAATTTAGCCCAAATCTATATTAAAACTAACCACATCTAGTGACCTCGCATCAACACACTTGACCAACCCATCCTCTTGAAGCAACAAGAATGCTTTCACAGAGCAACCACCACTCCAAAAGGAGAAGAATAGAGAAGTAGGAAGTGAGGAAGGGCCTTAGTTAGAGGGAACCTTTAGGCATGGGTAACATATCTTTCTAGTGCCATAACCAGTGTGTGTAGCCCATGTTCCTTTATTGTGTCTAAGGGGTATATTTTGAATTCCCACCAGTTTTTGTTGTTGTTGTTTTTTAATGTGAGAACCACACCATGCAAAGACTTATTTGATTTATTCAACTTCTTGATATTAGTTGATAGTGGAAGGACGAAAAATCTATGAAAAACATCCAAGTACCCAAGAGAATAGCTAGCACAAATGGGTCAAATCCCCTTGAGGTTATACCCTTTTCAATCCATTTGAATCTTTCCTTGGTTTGAAGAATATCAAGGCGCCAATTCATTAATAGTTTTTCTTATAAAAAGGGACAGTACATTTCCAAAACAAATGGAGACCATAGAGTTGAATGGATGAATCGATGATGTGGACTCATTGCCTTTTTTATCAAAAAAAAAGATCATATCTTAGCATCAACATTAAAATTCAAAGGTAAAAACCAAACATTAGTAAGAAACACTATTATAGTACAATCCACCATCATGAGCACTTATTATATGACAAGTAAGAATAATTCAAATAAAATGTAATAGAGAAAGGAATAGTAAAAATATTAATGATGGTGTAAAACAAAAATAAGTAAATATGAAAAATGTGTAAAAAAAAAGACAAAAGAAACTAAGGACTTAGAATAATTAGCATTAGTGGCCATCTACCCCACGACTGAGTTGGAAGGAGGAGACCCAGAATAAGGAGCAGGGCTATCCATCAATAGAGGCAGTGTTAGTACTGGCCATTTTGGGCTCATGGAAAGGTTTTTTTGTTGGATTTTGACCAATAATTTCTTATTCGGGCTTTTAGGTTTATAGGTCATCATGGCCCTTGAAGGAAAATTTTCATGAATGATATAAGGTCCTTCCAACAACGTTTGAAATTTAGTTCATTATGACACATGTGCAGGATTCCAATAAAGAACCCTATCTCCTGGTTGGTATGTGACTTTTCTAATTTTTAGGTCATGACACTATTTTTTGAAGGCCTTGTGCAGTTCATTGGATGATAGGGTGGCTAATTGGTTTTCATTTAGCAAGTTAAGATTCATTAATCGTTCTTTCTATGCTAGATTGAGGTCAAGGTTAAGGTCACATGCTGTAGATAGTGTACGAAGCTAAGCTTGGATAGGAAGTGTTGGAAGTTTACCGTACACTAACTCATAAGGAGAGTAGCCTATAGGGAGTTTCCATGTGGAGCGGTAGGCCTAAAGAGCATCATTCAGCTTGGTGCTTTAGTCTTGCCTATATTTGTTAATGGTTCATGCTTCAGTTTATGCTCAACTCCTAAGCATTACATCAACTTCTGAAAAGTCGCACCTGTAAAATGTGTACCATTATTATAAATAAGTGCATGAGGCATGCCAAACCTATTTATGATTTGTTGTTGAACAAATCATGCAGCAGTAGATGATATACAGTCGGTAAGAGTGGTTACTTCTGCCCATTTTGTAAAATAATTAATAGCAACAACAATGTATGCTTTTCCATTAAACATTAGTGTAATAGGCCCCATACAATCAATACCCCATATGACGAAGGGTTCTAAGGGTTGAATCCATTGTTGTGGACCCTCCATCGTAGCAGTCATTCCCCCATCGCATTGGTAGCACTCACAAGATTGGACAAAACGATGGGTGTCTCGAAATAGTGTAGGCCAATAATATCCTGCAAGCAAGATTTTAATCGTTGTTTGTCTCTTAGCATAATGACCCCCACAAGGGTCCTCATGAGCATCTTGGAGAACTCGCAATTGATCTACATCAAGAACACACCATTAGACCAAGCCATTGAAACATACATTGTAAAGGTGTCTATTGATTTTCATGAAATGTTTAACTCAGTGGAGGAACTATTGCTTCTTTTTAATGTCCAACCCTTTTGGTGTTTCTTGTGTAAGAAGATAGGTAAAAAGGCTACTATACCAATTTTTATCTATGGGTGATTGGTTGTTTATTACACTTGCAAGGAGGAGTTCATTAGGGAAGTGATTAAAAATTGGGCATTCATCCTCTTTGTTGTCCCATCGTAACCAAGATAAATGATCAGCAACACTATTCTTGGTGCCTTTGCAATCGACCATCATAAGATCAAACTCTTGAAAGATTATGACCCATCGTATGATGTGAGGGCTCATTGTTGGTTTATTCATAAGGAACTGAATCACACTATGATCCATGTGTACAAATATCTTATAGCCTAATGCATAGTGCCTAAATTTTTCTAGTGCAAACACCACAACCATTAACTCTTTTTATATTATGGTATAGTTGAGTTGTGCACCAGCAATACTTTGACTTACACAGTGAATGTAATAGGGACACTTTTGATCATCTAACTGTGTAAGCAAGGCTCCTAAAGAAAAATTGGATGCGTCGGTCATTATATGGAACAGTCTGGACTAGTCAGGAGCTTATAGAATGGGTGTTTCTATAAGTTTATGCTTCAAGGTTTGGAAAGCTAGCTCACATTCCTTAGTCCATTCAAAGGGTACATCCTTCTTCGTTAGTTCCACCAATGATTTTGTAATCTTCAAAAAGTTTTTGATGAAACGTATATAATAGCCAGTATGTCCAAGGAATGATCAAACATCTTTTACAGTTTTAGGTTGACGAGTGATTCCTTGGATGACTTTAATTTTTTCAGGATCTACCTCCATCCCTGTTCGTGAAATTTTGTGTCCTAATACAATGCCCTCTTGGATCATTAAATGGATTTTCTACCAATTGAGCCTAAGGTTGGTTTCAACACATCATTTCAATACTTGCTCTAATCAGTCCAATGCCTGTTCAAAGTCCACTCCATAGGTGGAGAAATTGTCCATAAAAACCTCCACACCATTCCCTATTTGTTGTTGAAATATACTAAGAACCAGATGTTCAAATGTTGCTCGAGCATTGCACAAGCCAAACAACATCTGTCTGTCTATATGAAAATGTCCCCCAAGGACTTGTGAATGTAGTTTTGGCCTAGTCTTCTGGTGTTATTCAAATTTGATTATATCCACTGTAACCATCCAGAAAAATATAGTAGCAATGCCCTACAATGGTATCTAAGACTTGGTCAATGAATGGAAATGGAATTTTTTTAAAAATGTTTCCATGTTCAGTAGCCTAAAGTCTATACACATCCTCCATTTACCACATTTTTTAGGTACAAGGACCAATGGACTAACCCATTCATGGTTAGCAATAGGATAGATGAACCTAGCCTTCAGAAGTTGTTCAATTTCCTCTTTAACTACTTGCTGAAGCTTTGGGTTTAGTCATCTTTGTGGTTGTCATCGAGGCTTCACAGAGGGGTCAGTGTAGATTCTATGTTGGCATATCCTAGGATCTATTCCGATTAATTCAGGGTATGACCAAGGAACGGCTTTTGACCATTTTTTTACCATCTTCAGTAGTTTTTCTTTTTATTGAGGAGTGAGCTTAGCATTAATGATTATCAATTTTTCATTTTTGAGAAATGCATACTCCATACCAATGGGCAACAGTTTTAATTCAAGGGGCTCTTGGTTAAATTCATCAGGAATTTCCAACTTCCTCGAGTTTATATTTTTGGTGTCAATACTTGGAAGTTAGTGATGGACTTGCTCTAATGCATTTATGCTATTGATATAGGCACAAGTCAAGCTCTTAGTTGGTTCCATGCACAAAGTTGAATTGCTCTCTAGGTCAGCTGTCAACCACTGGGTGCCTTCTTATCTTGTAGTTGCTACATACAGGCATCTTTGTATGTTAGTTACTTGTGCACACTAATTGCATGCAAGCAATGTTAAGCATTGTACAAACCAGTACTTCTGCACACAATTGCACCCTGTGTTACTCTATGTGATGCATGGAACTTTCTTCTTCTCAATCTTTCCAAATGTAGTTTCTTTTGATATCTATAGGGAAAGATCACATATTCCTAGGCACACATCAATTGTACTTAGACATGCTCTTCCCATTATGATTAGGAAGTCCCCCTTACAATTGTTGACTTGGATCACTAGGAAATCGGTTAGATACGACTACCCACAAATAGTGGTGACAATGTCCTCCACTAGTCCCAATGGGACAGTGATGGGCTGGTTGGCCAACTCTAAACAGATGTTACTCTTCTTTAGTAGAGGTAGGTTCCAAAATTTATACATTTCTTGGGAGATCAAATTAACACCAGAACCTGAATCCATAAGAGCTTTGCAAGGTTCATTTCCAGTGATTTGCAAGTAAATAAGAGGACTTCTAGGATCAGAGAATTTCCTAGGAAGATGGCCAGCTTTAATCCAATTAGTGATGGCATGGGTTAACATGATAGTATGCGTTGGGTGCAGTTTTTGGTTCGAAGGAAGCTCCAAAGATTCAAATGATGATGAGGTGTTTGGATAATTAGCGACCTTTGGTTATAAGAACTTGGTTGGACTGTTGGTTCTAAAGAGAGGTCTCTTCTTTATGTGATTGTCTAAACCAACAGTAGGTTGAAGATTGACAGCCCTTGTAACGTTACATTACTATGACTGGGTAGGAAGCTCACCTTGCATCGTTGGAGCAAGTGGTAATGGAGTTGAGGGTGAAAGAGATGTGGACAAATGAGAGGGATAGTATGTATGTGGAACATCACCTTGAGGAGAAGAAGTTCTATAGTACTCGGGGGCATGGTAATGAGGTTGAAGAGCAACATGACTAGTAGAGTCATGTGGAGAGATTGGCTACTGAACGTAATACCCGTATGAGTCAAGTTGATGGTAAGGGTACTGTTGACGTGGTGGTGGCATTCCCCATGATTATGGGTGTTTCCACCATTGATAATGTTTATTCATTTATGGTGGAGCTTCACTTGGATAATATGTCAAGGGTTGGTGAAACTGCCTTGAGGATAAGGTAGTCTTCTGGGTGTTTGTCATGTGTTTAATCATGGGTTTAGTGCATACACCCCAAATTCTTGTAGATGTGACACTACTGGGAAACATCCCTGAGGATGGTCATATTGGAAAATCTCACATCTGTCATCATTTTCCATGTCTGAATCCACAACCTCTTCAATGATGGCAACCTTGCCCTTACCCTTGTTACATGCATACTCAACATCTTTCTTTTTCCTTCTGTCTTAGTCTCTAGAATCCTCTATTATTTTTAGGATAGTTTGAAATTTTTTGTCTAGGGAGTTCCACATTTAATCTACCTTTGCCGATACTTCTGATGCAAATTTTTAAATGGGTAAAGTCTTTTTCTTCACCATCTCTTCAAGTGGTGACTCTTCTTCATCTTCACAAAATCTAATTTCCTTCTTTTGTAGGGAAGGATCTTTGTTGTACTCATCCACACTTTCTCTTTTCCTCAACTCGCCTTCCTCCTTGGCAACTTGCTCCAACAATCTTTGTATTTGATGCGTTCTGAGCTCAAAGAGCCTTCCTTGGGCATAAGTCCTAAGGGTTCTTCGTGTTTCATAACTAAGCCCATCTACGAGATGGCGTAGTTGTTCCTTTTACGAGTAACCATGGCTAGGGTAATGATGTAACAAGGAATGATATCAGCCCATGGCAGCATCCAAGGGTTTGTGTACTCCTTGTTTCCATCCTTGGATTTGCTTATGTAGGTTGGACACTCGGGAGCACGTCTGATACTTATTGTTGAATAGCTCCAACATGGTACTCCATCAATGAATAGATTCTAGTTCTAAGGACTGATATTAGCTTTCCGATTCCTTGATCAGTGTCCATAGAAACAACTTTAGCTTTTGCCACTCATTTTCTATATTTTACAAGGCACATGCATCATGGAATGCTTATAGATGGTTTTGAGGATCAGCATTGTATCCTCCAAATTGTGGGATGTTATTCATGTTTAGTCTTTTAATCCTATTGTCTTTCTAGTGCCTTGTTCAGATCCTAACAACCTTTGTTATATCTAACATACTTTGGGTGATGAGTAGGGGTTCATAGTGATCATGCCATCTATGGTGTCTATAATGCTATGCTGTTCCCTACTCTCCCTTCTTTCATGATGTGTTTCTCTGGAATTCCCTCGCTCCCTTTCTCAACTATTTTTTCTGTGATTTCTATTTTGCTTACCCTTGTCCTCATGGTCTTGCCCTTTGCAACCACATTCAGATCCCAAATAAGAGGGAGAAGAAGATGATGGAGGTGAAGAGGAAGGAGGATTGGCACCATGGCAATTCCTGTCACCTTCTTTTTGGTGTTCATAGCCTCGATTGTGGTTATAATTAGAATTTCTATCATTATTATGTGTTTGTGTTTCTTTTTCAGACCCTGTGTGTCTATTGGTACCAGAACCTAGGTTATGAATAGTTAAGTGAAGATTCTGATAGACAAGTCCTTGACCGAAGTCAAAGAGAGGAACATCTTTTTATGGAAAACCTCTCGAGATAGGTTTACCACCCTCATTTTCACTTAGGACATACGAAACATCCTGAGACCACTTCGCCTCCTTCATGGATTTGTAATGTCTCTCCTGTTGCAAATCCCTTTGGCATTGTGCCTCCTTGGATCGATAATCTCTTGAATCTTGCTCATGCACAACGTACTCTGATTGTAAGTGCTGCATACTGATTCGTGTGAGAGCACGAAGAAGCATACTTGGGATTGAGCGATCGAGAGGTAACACTATGTTACCTTCTAAATCACGCCATCGTAGTTGTTCATCCTGGTGGAGGATAAAGGTAAAGTCTGGTATATATTCATTAGGATGAGCATATACCATGCAAACCTGTTAGGGCACTAGCAGATCATCATGTGCATAGTGTTGGACCTAGTCGGTGAAGCACTCTCATAAGAAGAAGGAGACATGATTGATTATTCAGTGTGTGATACCCTTTTCCAGTGATTGTAGGATAGTTAACTCTAAGGGTTTGTTCCAATGATGGAAGGATTTCCTAAGTTCTAATCAATGCACAAACAAAAAAATCTTTGGCAATGGTGCCAATGATGAGCAACGAGGTACCCCTACACCCAACCATACGAATATGAGCATTCATGCATGATTCGGTCAAACTCCAAGGATTAAGTGCTTATGCACCTACACAGAACAAGGATGAGTTATGTAGTCATTGTCTTCCCAAGCTTACTTGTAAGGCACAATTGTATGGTTAAGTAAAGTCAAGGTATATGATTTTTATATTTTCTATCTTAGTCTCCTAAGTTTGTGTAATGAAAAGATTTAATTAACTAATGGATTTTTATAACTCTAATGTAAATCAAATCCTAACACCAACATCTGTTTCCACTCTCCAGACACATCTTGAACCAGTGTAACACTACTGGGATTACCAAATGCTAGTTGTTACTAGGTTACCAAGTGTTCCATGTATGCTCGAAGTGGTCATGCTGAGTGTGCTAATTCATTGATAATTGATACTTCAATGAAATAACATTTAGTAACTATTGAAAGCATCAAATAATAGTAAATAACATAAAATAAAATAACTAAGCTATTCTAAATGTTGCAAGGTTTATCATAAAGTTCATCTTTATTTCCGGTCACAAGGTGTGCTCACGTACACAATGCTCAAATAAAGATTTGTTCACTCTGGAATAGAAAAACTGCAAGAATTTGGCTAAGGACTGGAAAAACTAATGCCAAACCAAGTGCCATTGTCTCTTATTTATAGGCAATGAGATAGGCTTTGACATCACATGTTCGATATTGCATATCCAATATTGAAGGTTCAATATCGAGGGTTTGATATCGAGGGTCTGATATTGGGACTCATCAGGGTGTAAAGGTAATCCCCATCCTTCAAATTTCTTAGGACTTGTTCAAAAGAATGATTTTTTCTTGGATTGTGGTTCACATATGATCATTTCCTCGTGCATGTTAATTTCCCTTGTTGCACTTTTCTATTGTGGTTGAGATGGTAGTTTCCCGTGCATGATAGGAGGTGGCACTAATGGTAAAGGATTTGGATGTTGATTTGAAGAACCAGTTACTGATGGATGTATATATGAGTTTGGATCTATCCTTGGCAATGTTGGTTTGTGGTACTCAGTTGGATAGTATTGTGGAGTTTGAACAACAACATTACCAAGAAAGATTGGACATTATACAAAGTATTCATTTGGATCTAGATGTTAATATACATATTTTTGGCATGGTGGTGGCATGGCCCATGATTGGGATTATTGCCATTGCTAATAGTACTACTCTTGTGGTTGTGATAAAGCTCCACTGGGATGGTATGTGGGTAGGAAGTTTTACCTGTAGTTACCTTAAGGGTAAGGTAAACTTTTGGGAATTTTTTTATTAACAAATCTAGGGTTAAGTGCATTTTCCCCTATTTCTTGTAAGTGTGCCATTACTAGATAACATCCTTGAGATATTTGTATTAGCATACGACACATCCTTTCTCATCTTCAGAGCTTGTGTTTGAACACTCAGCCACTAAAGTCACTTTTCCCTTTCATCCAAGATATCTTTTCTTTTTCTTGTCCTTACATTTACCAAAGGCTTGCTCTATTTGCTTGTCCATAATCTTCAAGGTTGTTGTACATCTCTCATCACCTAAGTCTTACATCTTTGCTACCTGTGCTACTATATTGTTGATAGATTTCTCAATAGGTAAAATTTTCTTCTGAAGTGCCTAATACAAGGTCTCTTCTTCCTATGTGTCACAAATTCTTGCATCCCTTTTTCTAATAGATGGATCTCTATTATATTCTTCTATTGATTCTCTTTTCCTTAACTTGCCTTCCTTCTTTACCACTTGGTCAATTATTCTCTGTATCCGGTGGGTAGTCATTTTTGATAATCGATCTTGGGAATAAATCCTAAGGATCTCTCTAGTCTTGTTCCATAACCCATCAATAATGTGCCTTAGCTATTCCTATTGAGAGAGTCCATGGCCCTGGCATCTATGCAATAGTGAGTAATACCTACCCATTGCTACATCAAGGGACTCATGGATCCATTGCTTTCATCCTTGGATCTGTTTCATTAGATTGGACACCTGTGAATAAGTTTAATATTTTTCATTAAAGATTTCTAGCATGGTACTCCATCTCTTGATTGATTCTGGTCCAAGTGATCTATACTAACTCTAAACTTCTTTCACAAGTGTTTGTGGGAATAACTTCAATTTCTGCCAATCACTTTCACTATTTTGCAAGGCACATGCTTAGAGGTGATGTTGCAAATCAACATTATAGCTACCCTTAAATCTGGGCATGTTATTCATGTTAAGCCATTTGATACAGTTTTCCATCATATGCCTAGTTGGTATATGTATAGCTTCTTGAATATTAATTATACTATAGATTGACATTAGGGGTTCATCATCATGGTCAAGTTCATAAGCTTTGTTGTAGCAATGCCCCCTTTGTGCTCATATCTTTCTTGATCCTCTATTTGATACCTACATCTTCTTTGTTCATAGTCTTCATCTTCTTCGTCAGAGTGCCTTGGACAATAGTCATGATAATTATGAGTCCTTCTTTCCTCCCTTTCATGGTCTTGATACCTTTATCTCCTCCTATTAGAGTTCATTGATGACTGTGAAGATGCGAATGCAGTATTAGGTGAATGATGTCAGCTTATCCTCCTTTGATGACTTTGGTACTCCTTATGGAATCCAGTAGAAAATCTTGGCCTTGTGATGAGGAAATCACCCAGCCCATGTCTAAACCTCAATATTATTGTGCATATATTTTTGTGTATTTTTGTTTTTGTCTTTTAGTATTGTTTTGTTGATGATGATTTCATGGTATTTTAACATGTTTGGGAATCTTTTGGGGTCATTTTAATGACTTTAGAATGTTTTGGAAGTTATGGGGACTTGTTGGAAGGTGTTCAGAGGTTCTAGGCTTCAAAAAAGCATCTTTAACATTGACCCTCGTAGGGAAGACGTCTTCACTACATCTTAGACAACTTCTACACCTAAAATATGTCTTCTCTGATAACTTCTACACATGGGAGAGATGTCTCTTGTTTCAGAAAGATGTCTTCTTTGATAACATTTACACTTGGGCGAGGTCTTTAATGATCAATTGTAGGAAAGATGAAGAGACAATGGGAAAAGGTATAAATATACCTCTTGGGCCTTCAATTTGATCAAGAGTGTTTAAAGAGAGTTAAGAGAGTTTAAAGAGAGAGTGTAGGGAGTTGAGAGAAGAGTAGAGAAAGAGATAGAGTCTTGGCATGGTGCCTTGATCATCATCCATGTGAGTGTATATTTTCTTTGATTGAGTGTATGAAAGTTGGATTGCATATCTTGTCTATCCTTAGGAATTGTGCTTCCTTTCATATGTAAATTCTCCATTTGAGCAAGAATAAAGCTTTCATTTTCCTTATTCAAATTTGTTGTTTTGTAACTTTGAGATAGCTTGGATTATGGAATCCATGGAAGCTCCTCATCACCTTGAGTCTTGCTTATGCTTTGAGTTTGTTGCCTCCCTTCTAGGTGTCTTTGCTAAAGTGAAATGAAATTGAACCTTGAAAAGTTCCTCAAGTAGAATGATAGGTGGTTGAGAATAGGCCTCATGATTCTGGTGGAGTTTTTCAGTTACAAATGTATCTCCATCAAGCTCTTCTAACACAATTGGAGGGTGAACCTACTATCCTTTATTATGGACATGTTCAACCTTCATGGTAGCATATCTCTTTACTTGCTCCTTCATGGGCTGATAGGCTATTGTCATGTGTTTGGTCACATGACACCCATCAAGTGCATTACTTAGATTCATGCCCCTTAGAGCTATCTGAAGCATGATGAACATTGAGCACTTTGGAGGTAGAACAATGTTACTTTGAAGATCTCTCCATCTTAGTTTCCCATCTTGATAAAATATGAAATTAAAGTTAGGATAGTAAGGATCATGATGAGCATATGAAATCCTTACTTGCATTAGCATACACCATTCTTCTTCATTGCTGATTTTTTCATTGCCCTATTTTATCTCTTTGGGAAGTGATGATGTATCTTTGTTTGAAGCCATGTCATGGTTTAAGACGTTTGGTTAAGTGTGCTTAATTTTAGAGTTATTAAAATATTATGAATTTTAACTTTGAATTTATGATCCAACAAACTTTGTGAAATCAATTACTTAGCATACATTGACTTATTCCTTGGCAACGACATCAATGATGAGCAGTGGAGAAATCCAACACCCAACCATACAAGTCACAGGTGTTCATGCATGACAAAACTATAATCCATGGATAAGGCAATGCTAATATGCTAGCAATTGGTTTAAGTTGGAGATCATTGTCTTCTCATGTGAAGCTAGTGAAGTCTATGTGTATGGTTTAGCTCACCATGAGACATATGATATCTGATGTTGTGTGGTCATTTGTACTCCTAGTAAGCATGGTAAAAATGGAAGTAATTTCTAAGTCTAAGTAAAAAAAATAACAAATCTATCTTAGCTTAAGGTGATGGATATCCATTTCTAATTTTCCATACATGTCCTAGGCTTATGTAATCATTACTAAGATTACCAAGTACTTTTCTACTGAGTAAACCATGTGATAATACTATTGGGTTACCAAATGATCACACTTTACGCTTGAGATCAGTTGTATCCATTCCAAATACTAATAATAGTAAAATTAAAGTGTACTTTGGAAAATTAAAACATTAATCTAGAAAATAGGAAAGTAGGACAATGTTGCAATAATATGAAATAACTCGATCTTTATTGTCGGTCACACTTGTGGCCAAGTACAAGATGTTCGAACAAAGATGTTATTCACTAAATCACACTACACTGTGGGCATTTACACTTATAATCACTAAGTCTAAGTTTATGGAATAAAAATGATAGAGTTCTACTACTAGTGGAATGAATCTTATGTAGATCTTGTGCCCAAGTGTCATATTTATAGGGTTGCACACATCCTGAGATATCATATCAATGATGACATATCATGCACTACGATATTGTATCCATGATATCGTTGATGTGATATTGTTGTTTATCAAAAATTAACTTCATAAAGAATGAATGTAACTAGTTTTGAACATAACACATATTCACTTGATAATCACATTAATGTTATTTCTTGGTACATCTAGTAGCATAACACTTGGTAATCNAATCCTTGTAGATCATATGGTTTAGCGTTAGGAACACTTATTACTCATTGTAACTCCTTTTCATAAACACTATACTTTTATATTAATTCATTAAGCTTTATAAAAAAAATGTAATACGTCTACCTTCTTTGAATAAAACCCCATCAATTACAAGTCCACTTACATTCATGTCCACTTGAAAAACCTTTTGAAAATATGGAATTTTAAGGATTAATTTACTTACAATCTTCTCCTTCAATAATTCAAAACTTTATTATATTTTATCATCTAACCTAAAGGTTTGATTCTTCTTCAAGAGAGAACATTGGCCATAAAATGCCACTAAAGTTCCTAATGAATCTTATGTAGAAACTTTCCAATTCAAGAAAAGAATGTACCTCCTCAATAATCTTTGGAGTAAACTACTTCTTTATCTCTTTCACATTGGCTACCTCTATCTTCACTTGATTTCTAAAAATTACATGTTTCAAATATTTAATTCTCCTCTTCATGTAGTAACAATTTCTTGTGTTGATCACAAGTTGGTCCTCAACCAATGTTTGGCACACAAGCTTCAAATGATCAACATGCTTCTTATTTGAGCTATAAAAAGGAATGTCATCAAAGAGCACAATACAACATTTTCCAATCAATTCTTTCAATACATCATGCATAAACCTTATCAAAGTGGTAGGGGAATTTGTTAAGCAAAATAACATTACATGTCATTCAAACATATCATCTAATGTTTTAAAAGTGATTTTCATTCATCACTTAGTTTGATTCTAATTTGATGATATTCACTTTTTAAACGAATTTTCAAAAAACTTCAACATGTGTAAGAGTATAAATAATATCATCCATTATTGGGATAGGGAATAATATCTTACCATAATCCTACTTACTACCCTCACGTTAATGCATATTCTCCATTCTTTACATTCCTGATTTGGAAAAAGCATCACTAAAATTGCACATGAAGATATTGATTCTCTTACAAATCCATTGTTAAGTAGCTCCTCCATTTTCTTTTAAATTTCAAACCCCTAATTTGATGTTATTCAATATGCTTTTTCATTTGGAACTATAGAATCTAAAATTCCTTATTGGTGGTAATCCATCAATTTTTTTATTTAAGATATTGAAAAATTTCTTTTCCAACCCTTCAATCACTACTAGAAGATCATATTTATTAATCACATGTGAAGTAATTTGGACACCACAAAAAAAACTAATGCTTGCATTATGATATTCTTTAATGTATCCTATTTTCTCTAAGAAAAACAATGATGAATTTATTGAAGATTGATTTCTCACTTTTTTAACTATCATTAGAATTAAATCATGGATTCCATCATCTCTAATTAGTAACCATACATTTTTTGCACCATTAAATATAGCACTATTATCAAAATTCTAAGATCTACTAAGGGTTATATTAGCATAATTAATTGGTAATACATCATAAACAACTTGATCAATGAAATTACAAATTTTGAATTTCAAAACACATTACTTCCTTATATCGTAAGAGGTATCCCTTGATAACCAATGCATCTTGTAGGGTCTAGGATAAGTATGACTCACTAAATCCAATCTAGCAGGAGCCTTAGAAAAACTGATATTCTCTTAGGCATCCCTAAAAATCAAAATATGTATTCATTCACTACTATTAAGATACATATCCATAATTCTAAACAAAAATTTTCTAGAAGGTATATTCTTCAAATTCACATTATCCATAAATGAATCCTTTTTACGTACATCCCCAATTATTGTAGCATTAATATTATCTTTAGGTAGGGAAAGCTTGATGTGATGACTCTAAATTTTCCATGATTTGAACTTCCTTTTCTTTAATGTCCTTTTAAATAGAACACTCCAATTTATTTTTTTTTCTTATTTCTTATATCTAAAACATTAGATCTTCGAAGAATTAATTCCCTTGTAATTTTTTCCTTCCTTTCTTAAATTCTTCTTCACATTACCCTTGTCTTCCTTGTCATCATGCTTCTTCTCTTTGTGGTCTTTTTTAGCCTCTAATTTGGATTTACATCCCTTCTCAAATTTGAAACCTTTATCCTTCTTCTTTGTTGGCCATTTTCCTTTGCAATCAAAACCATTAAGCTTTTTATCATCCTTTAGTGCTAACTCACAAGATTTATTTAGGGTTTGAGACTCATTCAAAAAAAGCTCTTGCTAGTAATGCATCTTCATAGCTATGAAGATAGATGTCTATTCATACTCACTTCACCCAACTTTGAATTAATGGAATAATTGACAAAAATCAAATTAAAAGTTCTTCACATCATTTTCATCTTATCTCAAGTGTTTGAGCTTCATGATAGTCTCTTTTCTTTTCTTGGAATACTCATACTTTTGCTTGAACATGTATTGCATTAAGGGTCATTTCCTTATTTGTAGCTTACTTTGCATGAAAAAAGAGTGAGACTTTGATTCATCGATTAACACTCTAAGATGATTGGACATCTTCTCTAATTCAAAGTGCATGTTAATGATCTTCAAAAATGACTCAATGCATGGGAGCCATCCAAACCATTAATAGATTTTAGTTCAACATAAGGAAGCCTTAAAGAATTTCAAAATGATCTTACAAATTTGGCCTTATGTTCATCATTCATCTTGGAGTTCTTTGATGTGCTTGATGAGTCAGTAACTAATTGAATGCTTTGGGATTTAGTGTGAGGGCTAGGTTTTTTACCTCTTACAACTATTTGACCATGGAATCCTCTACTTTCATGTGTTGAATGAACAACCTTCTTACCATATTATCTTCCATCTTCATGATGCCTTCATCTTTATCTCTAACTAATGAATCTTCATGTGCATGTCTCCTATGAGAGTAACTTGCATTAGAACAAAGTTTAGCATTCAATTTATCTAATCTATCTACCATCATTTTGAAAGCAACTTTTAGATCTTTCATATCCATACTGAGAGCTTAAATAGAATTCTTCAAGGAATGCATGTTTCCCAAGTAATTCAAGACCAAAATCAACACCCAACTATAGATTTAGAGAAATATACATAAAATTTAGGTATAAGAGACATAAGCTCATAAATTTGGTCATAATCCAAGCCTTAAAACATTAATAATTTCATCCAATTAGGTAAGTAAGGATTCTAAGAATGGATTTCAAACATGGTATTACAAGACCCAAGTATTCCAATCTAAAGATTTGATACTAAATTTGATACAATTATTGATAATTCAATGAAAAAATTCCTAAAAATTAAATCCCAAAACTATACATAATCACATAGCAATTCAACCTAAATTCAAACACAATGCTTATGAAAAATAAAGACTGTAAAAAAACCTCTCTATTAAGTATGCATGAATAAAAATTACATTGGAACATAATATTATGGACACATAAGCCATAAGTCTAAAAGACCTATGAAGTATCTAACCTCTCTAGACTTAATTCTAATTATTCTCAATGATAGTTGAAGACCATGAAACTCCACTACCCTCTCAATCCTTACCTCAACTTAGTAAGAAAAGGACACAATTGTATAAGGACCCAAAAAATGCTCAAGGACCTTACATAATTACCTTAATAGCTCTTCACATATCCAAGAAACAATATACAATGGTTATACATCATAATTATGTTGCATTTATATCCTTACATAAGTCACATATGAACATTAATACTTTTCCAAATTCAAAACATTGTTAAAAAATTTTCAGCCATATGCTACAAGCCATTGTGAGTCACATCCTAGATGCAACATCTAGTGAGTCACATCCTATTTGTAGTGTTCTTGAAGGTAGAAACTCAAGATGAAGCCTTTCTCAGTGTGAGCTTGCAATAAGTGAAAATTCACTTCTAAGCATAAAAATCTAGACAACATTGATTTTCAATGTGAGTGACTATGATCTACATCTCCTTGATCATGTTATGACCTTTGATAAGTAGTAATGATGTCATATTAATGATGTCATTGAAACAGTGTCATCACTCATGCTATGTCATCATTGATATGATGTCTTAGGATGTATGCAACCCTATAAATACAACACTGGGGGTGCACAATCCAACTTTTTATTTCACACCTTATCCAAGCTCTTGTAGTTTCATTCCATAGTTGTAGTAGGAAGTGAATGCTTGTAGTGTGATGTTAGACAGTTGATTAGAGTCTTTGTTCAAGTAAATTATACTTGGACATAGTTTATGCATGACAATAAAGATCAAAGTTATTTTCCATCATTGTAGCATCACTTAGATTTCTTTATGTTTACTTAGAATAATTTCCTTCTTTTCTTAGTTAATACTCTACTTTTCTAAGTATTTTACTTTTTTATTAGTAATCAGTATGGTAACTATCTAGTAACCCAATAGTGGCATTACTTGGTTTACCCAGTAGTGATTTCACTTGGTAATCCCAATGATAGTTGCAAGAGTCCAAGATGTGAACAACAAACTAAGAACAGATGTCCATTGCTCTAGGATAGAATAGATTTACATTCCTATTGTTACTTAGATTTAGGATTTAATATTGATTTTCACCATGTTTACGATTAGGAGCATTAGTCGCCAAAACAACATTAGGAATCATACATGCCACTAAGAGTTATGCTATACACTTGTACCTTACTAGCTCATGGTGGGAAGATAGCGAAAACAAACTTAAACTCAGTTACTAGCATAATAACATTGCCCATCCATGGATTATAATCTGGTAGCACGCTGGCACTCATGATTTTTATAGTAGAGTGTTGGGATACACCACCACTCATCATTGGTGCCATTATCAAGAATGTGTCAATGTATGCTGAGTCATTGATTTTAAAAAGTTCATTGTATAAAGAACTCTAACGTCAACCTTTATATCCTTAAAAATATTTTAATAACACACATAATTATGTAAGCATCATACTTATAACATGGCTTCAACTAAAGAAAAACTATCACATGCCGAAGAGATAAAAAAGAGGCAATGATAGGACAAATGAAGATTGGAGTATGCCTATGAAGATAAGAATCTCATATGTTCATAATGAGCCTTATTATTATGATTTCATCTTCATCTTTCACCAAGATGGGTAATTAAGATGAAGAGAGTTACAAGGCAACATCATTCTGCCTCCAGAGCATTCAGCACCTATAATGCTTCAAAAAACTTTAAGGAGGATGAAGTTGAGTCATGTTCAAGAAGGGTATCATATGATTAAATGCATTACAATACCCTACCAACCCACAGAGGCACTAGTGCAAAGAGATGATGCTATGGAGACCAAACCTGTTTACAATAAGGGAAAGTAGATTAATTCTCCTGTTGTCCAAGAAGAACTTAATGGTGATGCATTTGTAGTTGAGAGACTCCACCAGGATCATGAAGCCCATTCTCAAATGCCTATCATTTACTTAGAAGAATCTATCAAGATGTAATTACATTCAGCCTTAATAGAGACACCCAAAGAAGAAGCAATAGACTCTAAGTACAATCAGGACTCAAGGCCAAGAGCTTCTATTAGATCACAAAGGAAAGAATACTAGAGTCATAGAAGGATAACTAGTCGACATCATTCTTCCACTACTTCATCTGTATCCTCATGATCGTCAATGGACTCTGATTTAAGGGAACATAAGTATAGGGATCATGATAGGGAGAGATGGCAGACTCATGATTGACATGATTATCACCCTAGGCATTTTGATGAGAAAGATGAAGAACATGACTCACAAACAAATGGGGATATGTGTGCAAAAAGAGAGAGGTATGAGTATAGTAGGGGGCACCATTACAATAGAGCATACGAACTCTCTGAGCATAAAAAACCCCTATTGGAAAGTTGTAGCATGATAAATATAAGGGAAGCTATCTACATTCCAACTAAGCATGTAAGGGATAGCCACATTAAGTGGCTAGACTTGAACAAGATGTCTAGATTTGAGGGTGAATATAATGTAGATCCACAACACCAACTTCAATTATTCCATGATGCCTATGCCCTATAGAACATATAGAGTGATTAGCAGAAACTTAAGTTTTTCCCTTGGATACTCATTAAAGAAGTGAAAAGTTGGTATAAATCATTGGAACCTAAATCAATCAGAAGATGAAGTACCATGCTTGAAATTTTCAATGATAAATATCAAACCTACTCCTAAGTGTCAAACTTGAGGAGGCAGATCTAGGGTTGGAAGCAAGGAACCCATGAATCCCTTTATGAAGTAATGGGCAGATACTATTCACTTTTGTATAAGTGTCTAGACCACAGATTTTACCAAAGGGAGCAACTTAGAGACATTGTTGATGGGCTACAAAATAAAACCAGGGAAACCATTGGGGTTTATGCCCAAGGAAGACTATCTAAAATGACTACCTATTCCATTTAAAGACTCATCAATCAAGTGGAAAAGGAAAAAGGTGAGTTGAACAAGAGAAAATTAGTAGAAGATTACAATAGAAATATATCTATTAGGAGGAGAGATATATAAGTATGTGATCATCAAGAGGAAGAAACCTTAGAAGAGGTGATACAGAAAAAGACACTATCTATTCAAAAATTTGTTACTGATATAGCAACCAAAGTAGAAAAGATGTGGGATTCGGTGGATGAAAAATTTGCCATAGCTTTGAAAATTATGGAGGAAAGAACTGAGTAGGCCTCTAGCAAAGGCAAGGAGAAAAAGAAGAAAAGGGACTGCAGATGAAAAGGAAATGTAGCTTCAGTGGAATAATGTTTAGATACAAGCTCAGATGAGGAGGAAGGATGTATTGTGTGCCAGTATGACCACTCTAAGGGATGTTGCATAGTCATGACACATTTGCAAGAAATGGGGGTGTATGCAATGAATCCAAAATTCATCAAAAAGAAAATGCCCAAATGGTTACCTTATCCTTAAGGTAACTACAGGTAGAACTTCCAACCAACCTATATATCCATTGGAGCTTATCCCCAACCACAAGATTAGTACCATCAATAGTGACAACAACCACAATCATGGGCGATGCCACCACCATGACAGCAGTACCCATATTAGCAACTAAATCCTTATGGCTGCTATGTCCAATGTTTGATTTCTCTAGGAAATGTAGTAGTTCAAACTTCTCAATACTATCCACCTGAATACCATAAACCTACACCTCCAAGGATGGACTCCAATGAGTATGTGCATCCACAAGTAGCTAGTTTGCCTAGTCAGGCTCCTAACACTTTACCACCGGTACCACCAACTGTAATGCATGGAAAACTACTATCATAGCCCTAGTAGAAGAATGCAACTAGGGTAGTTAACATGTAGGAGGAGGTAGTCATGCATGAACCACAATCCAAGAAATGACCATTCTTTTGAATGAGTATAGAGAAGGTTTGAAGGATGAGGAGCCCATCTACTCCTACTCTATCCACATACAATCCTCCAAGAAATAACAAGCTTCCATCATCATCCAATGAAAATGTAACAATTGTCATGCTAAACCAAACCATTACTCATTGGATCAAGGAATGAGCACTTCCTAAAAAATGAAAAGACTTGGGAAGTCCCTTGGTATACCTTTAAGTAGTAGATTAGAAACCATGCAAGGCTTTACTCGATTCTGGCTCATGGATAAACTTGATATTGTAAGATATGTATCAAACCTAGAATCTACCACCATTGAAGAAAAACAACATTCAATTAGAGCTTGTGGACTTGTTGATCACAATTCCACTAGGAAGGTGGATGATGTGATCACTACCATCAATGGTTGGTTCTACCCTACTATTTTTCTAGCCATTCATGTAGGTAAAAACAAGGCAGAGTTCTTGATCATAATGGGAGGGGCTTGGCTTAGCATTATAGATGCTAAGCTTGGTATTAGAGACTTATCCTTGGAAATCTTCAAGGAAGATGAAGTGAAAATTATTCAAAGATGAAGAGTTCCATGTATCACATACATGGATAATGGGTGTAGTTGCATGCAAAAAATATGGGCAATCAAATAGGAAGATAATACAACTTGTAATAGATGTGTTGAAAAGATGTGTGAGTAAATTCTTATATGCAGCAACCACTCAACAAGAAGGCACCCAGTGGCTAATTATAGATAGATAGATAGAGTCAAACATATACATGGAACTAACAAACTAAATAATAAGTGCCTACGTAGAAGAAACAAATAAGTTGGAACAATTGAGAAGAAGACACCCTTATCCACATGTAGGTCAAGAAGAAGATATATAATGGGGACAACTAGAGATCCTAGATAAAGTTGAACTAGAATCACTAGAATTGAAGGTCATACCAGCAACACTAGAATATACTTTTTTAAACAATCAAAGGCCAATCATAATTAATGCCAACCTAGATAAGGGACAAAAGAAGAAGTTACTGGAAGTAGTCAACAAGTAGCCAACTTTTTTCACATGGTCTTATGATGAGATCATTGACATTGATCCTAGAATTTTTTAGCATCGAATCTACACGGATCTAGGGACAAAGCCACGATACCAACCATAGAGAAGGTTAAACCCAAAACTTAAAGAAGTAGGATTCATTTATCCCATTATGGATAGTGAATGGATCAGTTCTTTGCTAATCATTCTAAAGAAGGGAGGTAAGTGGAGAGTGTGCATCGACCTCCAATTGTTGAACTTTGCTACATTCAAGGATCATTTTCCCTTGCCATTTGTTGACCAAGTCTTGGATAGTATTGTAGGACATGAGTACTATAATTTTCTGGATGGGTACAGTGGATATAACTAGATTTTCATTGCACCTGAGGACCAAGAGAAGATAACATTCAATAGTATGTGGGGAACATTTTCTTTAAAGAAAGTGCCTTTCAGTCTCTACAATGTGCCTGCTACATTCTAGAGACTTGTACTCAGTATCTTCCAAAAACATATATGTAATGGCATTGAAGTATTTATGGATGAATTTTCCATGTATGGGTTAGATTTCAAATAGGCACTGGACTGTCTAGAGTAGGTACTAAAAAGATGTGTAGAAACTAACCTAAATCTCAATTTGTAAAAGAGCCATCGTATGGTCTAGGATGGAATCGTATTAGGACACAAGATTTTACAAAGAGGAATAGAAGTGGATACTAACAAAATTAGAGTCATATTGAATATCACCTAGAGGCCACAAATAGTCAAAGAGGTTTGATCATTTTTAGGCCACATAGGTACTATAGAAGATCCATAGAAAACTTTTTGAAAATTGCAAAACCACTAGTTAAGCTGACTAAGAAGGATGCACCCTTTCAATGGACCAAATCATGTGAAACTACATTTGAAACCTTGAAAAGCTGATTGAGACATCAATTCTACAAGCTTTGGATTGGTCTACATCTTTTCATATCATGATGGATGCTTTGAATTATGCACTTGGTGTAATATTGACACAGTTAGATGACCAGAAGCAGCCATACTATATCCATTACACTAGTAGAAGCATCATTGGAGCACAACTCAGTTACACCACAATAGAGAAGGAGCTAATGGTAATGGTGTATGCACTTGAGAAATTTAGACATTATGTGCTTAGATACCTGATCTATGTCCACATTGATCATAGTGCAATTTGATTTTTGATGAACAAACTAGTGGTCAATCCTTAGGTGATTAGATGGATCGCTATCCTACAGGATTTTAACATAACCATGATCAACAAGAAGGGCATAGAGAAAGTAGTAGTTGATCACTTATTAAGACTAAGATGGAACTTCCAAGATCAAGCAGAACCATTGTCAGACTAATTCCTTGACAAAAATCTATTTACTAAGATAATAATGGCTATGGACTCAACAGGAAAGTCATGGATAGCTGACTATATGACTTACTTAACAACACAAGAGATGCCTGTTGAGTGGAGCAAGAAAAATAAAGAGCAATTCCTTCACAAGATTAAAAGATATATGGAAGTAAATGAAAACCTTTACAAGATTTGTATTGATGGGTTAGTTTGATGATGAGTACCAAATTATGATCAACAATAGATCCTACAGGATGCACATGAAGGTCCATGTGGTGGCCATTATGCAAGATGTAGGATAACACTAAAACTACTACTAGTAGGCTACTTCTTATTCTAGGATCCCCATACCTTCACATAGTCTTGTAAAAGATTCTAGAGAAATGGAGGAATAATAGCCAAGAATGAAGGACCGCAATAATGAATACAACCACTAAAGCCATTTGATATATGGGGAATTGATTTTATGGGATCCATCACATCAATGTTGAATGGAAAGGTCTATATATTAGTGACCATGGATTATTGCACAAAGTGGACAAAGGAAATAGCAATCAAAGATTGTACAACCAAAATAACTATCAAGTTTTTTCAATAACATGTGGTGAACTGATTTGGAGTACTGAGAATGATTATTTCAAATAATGGGACTCATTTTACTGGTGCTACATTTAAGAAGCTTATGCAATAGCTTCAGGTAAACCATTAGTTGACCACACCATACCATCCCCAAGCCAATGGTCAAGCAGAAGTAACTAACCACCAAATCACTAGAATATTAACTAGGATGGTTAGTAGATTTTGAAAGGATTGGAGCACTAAGCTAAATGATGCTCTATGGGCTTATCAAATGATGTGAAAACTACCCATTGGTTATTCACCCTATGAGGTAGTTTACCAACACTACCAAATCCAGGCATAGCTTCAAACTCTAGCTACTACTAGCCAACTTGACCTGAATTTGAGCTTAGCCTAGAGAGAGCACCTAATGAATCTTAACCTATTAGAAGAAAATAAGCTAGTAGCACTCATGAGGAATGAGATCCACGATAGCTACCCCAAGTATAGGCACAATGCATGTATACAACAAGTGTTGATACAACTAGGTGATAAGGTCCTCTATTATAATCCCAATCATGTTTAGCAAAAGGCTAAACTTCAAACACCTTGGGAAGGACCATACATTGTGGAGGCAACTTATCCTTCTGGTGCCATGCATATTTGCCATCCATCTAGCCCACATAAGCTTATCTTGGTAAACATCCAATAGGTCAAACCTTAACTTAAATATTCCAAATCTATTAGGGATTCCTCCAATCTGTCTGAATGTCCTCTACTTGTTCACATTTTTGGTTGATCAATTCTAATCCTAGTCATGGGGGTGTCTATTGGGACATGTAGGTACCTTCTAAATTTTTCACTTTCTTATTACATTTCCTACTTTCTTAGTATATTTTTGTTTTCTTTTATATTTTTGAATTTCTTAATTCATTGACATTTTCTAATTCTTTAATGATATTTCATTCTTTTTATCTTTTTAATTCCTAACATTTTTTCTAATTCTTCATCTTTTGTTCTCATTTTACTTGTACATATTTTTGTCAATTTTCAATAAAACACACCATATAAGGCAAGAGGTAGCCCTAATAAGGTGAAGATTTCTCTATATTATCAATCATAAGGGATTGNTCCTAATAAGGTGAAGATTTCTCTATATTATCAATCATAAGGGATTGATTATCTATACAATGAGACCACAACATTCATCCAATCATTCCAATAATAAGAGGTCCTTACCATGGCCATAATGACATTCTTTTCATAATAAAACTAAGAATAAACCTATGATCATCATGCTTGAATAGAAGAGTAAAGAAGCAAGTGAGAATGCAAAGGGTATGACATCAAAGGGATTTGTGGATCCTCTTAGATCACTACTGTAAGTATTATTCTATTGCTAAGAATGTATTATATCCTTGTAGATCTAATGAAAAATGGGAGTAAGAGTACAATAAGTGCTACTTTCCTATGTCATTGGAAAAACATGTTACCCATGCTTGAAGTTAGTTCTTTGGTAAGGTTGACACAATCAAAAAATAAAATAAAATTCTTGTACAAAATAAATTTATCATGGTCCCATTAGAAATACATGTTATCCATGCCTGAAGGTAGGTGACTTCTTAGGAATCTAAAAAATAAAAAGTGCAATTAATAAACTCCTCCCTTGGACAATACGCCAAGTGGTAATACTCCTTGCAATAGCGATAGTCTTAGGGTCATGAATCTTAGGGATGAAATAATGTAATGTTAATGGAATGTGGTTTAGACTTAGTTTAAATCTCAGAAAGAAGGGCTAATGATTACTTTAACCATTGATTACACACAAGGATTCATTATGCCTATGGTAAGATACCTCACATCCTGATTTCAAGAATCCTTTTTACAGTCCATCTCATCTCACTGTATATTTAATCATAACTTTATGGTTTTGTGTAATATAGCATTATTTTTCCTTGTTGGAAATACTAATATGTGTTTTTTTCTAGATAGGTATGTCTTACGTTCAACTCCTTGAGTTCCTGGACACTTTTAGGCATGCTTATACATGGGCATTAAGGGTTGGAGCTTACTTTGAGAAGGATCCACCTAGATAGCTCTTGTATTTCATATTTAGCAAGTAATTTGACATCATCTTGTGCCTTCCAAAATCATCAAAAATATAACGAATACTTTCCTTAATTTCAAAAACTTGTCCATATACCTATAATCCTTCATCCATCTTCTATACACTCAATAAACTTTCATCGCTTGAGATTCCTTCTTTATGGACTTTAGACATCTAATTTTTAAAATATGAGCATCATGGCTACTCCAAAACACTGTGGAAATGCTTACTATCTTCCAATAATTATGTTTGACTTGCTTTTTTCCAAGAGAAATTGATTAAAAATTTGAAATTTTTACTGGTGATGTCATTGACACAATGTATGAGTCCCTCATATGTCATTGATCCGATGTTGTATGGATAATGTCACTTCAATAAAAATACTATATATATGCATGAGGATTTAGTGAATTTTTCATTCTTCTTAATTGCAATAAGAGCATTTTTTAGCATTTTCCTTCTGAGCTTTGATAAGCTAACTTCCAAAGCCCATAACTTTGATTTTTGAAATGTGTGAACCTTCTTGATCCCAGAGCACTCAACTTAGTCATGGGAAAGGGGCACTAAGGGGGGAGGGGGGTGAGCATAGGGGCAGAGATGACATCAAGGAAATTTGACCCAAAATTTTATAATGCTAGAAGAAAGTATAAGTGTAAGTAAGATGTACTACCAAAGATTTTATCATGGTAACTAAAGATTTAAGTCAAATAATTCAACGAATTCTCCTAATAAATCATTCTAACTATTATAAGGCATTATAAGTAAAAAGATAATAAGTGTGGGAGGTCATGGTAACTAAAGGTGCAAGGGTATGAGCAAGGTTAAGAACTATTAAGAATTGATGTGAACACTCTCATAATTTCAAGCCCTTGTTAATTGCAGATGCTCCCAAAGAGAATACTAGAAGGAGGAACTTCACAACATGCAAGCAAATGATCAAGAGGTTATGGGAGAGGCTGAAAAAGGGAAAAAACCCCACAAGTAGAACATGTAGAGAGGAAGGCTCAATCATACAACATACATCAACAAACTCCTGCTACAAAGCACTCAGCTAAAGGAGAAGTAGAAATTTTAGAAGCACTTGAACAAGGATAATACCTCATGTTGTCACCATAATGCCTTTAGGCCATCCAAGAATAATTGATCATGTCCACAATCATGATGAAACCGAATTTTTGTCCTTTTATGGAATTTTCTCCAAAAGCTGTAAAGACACAACTTCAAGCATGTCCGTTATGGCCCACACTAATTAACAGTAGAGAATGACACTTAGGAGAAATGTACTAATTCTGGTGAAATAAAGAGGTTGATGCAATAGTTAAAATCAAAGAAGTCTCTATGCCATACTTAGTCAAGATGACATATGAAAAATAAGACAAGGATAAAGGAGGAGAAACTTTAGGCATTCTTGAATAGATATCAATTCTAGAAGCTTGAAAATAAAGGAAAGAAGCTGATGGAAGAGCCACCACCACTAGGCACATAGGCTACATCGAGCTATTCTAATATTTTTTTTTGTCATAAAACTATGTCATCTTTTGTAAAGACACAACTACGGCATTCCAAGTCATGTAAATAGTTAGTTAGTCATGTTAAGTCAAATCTACCTCCAAATTTTGTAAAGGACTTTATCCTCATTTTCTTTTAACTTGAGGACAAGTTTCCAGTCACTCATGGGGGTATGATAAAGTTAACTTTTTAACATATAATGATATTGTAACAACAACATCATATCAACAATGTCATTAATATGATGTCATCACTCATGCTACATCATCATTAATACAATGTCTCGAAATGTGTGTAGCCTTATAAATACAACACTTGGGTGCACAATCTAATAACTTTTGATTCCACACCTTACCCAAACTTTTGTAATTTCATTCTATAGTTGCAGTAGGGAGTGAATTCCCATAGTGTGATGTTAGATAGCTGATCAAAGTCTTTATTCGAGTAAATTGTACTTAGACATAGTTTATGCATGACAATAAAGATTAAAGCTATTTTCCATCATTGCAACATCACTTAGTTTTTTTTATGTTTTCTTAGAATAATTTCCTTGTTTTCTTAGTTAATACTCTACTTTTCCAAGTATTTTACTTTACTTGTTTATTAGTAAGTGGTATGGATACAACTCATTTCGAGCATTAAGTATAACTATCTAGTAACCTAGTAGTGGCATTACTTGGTTTTCCTAGTAGTAATTGCACTTGGTAATCCTAGTGTTAGTTGCACAAGTCCAAGGCATGAATGGAAAACTAGGAATAGATGTCCATCACTCTAGGATAGAATAGATTTACTTTCCTATTATTACTTAGATTTATAATTTAGTATTCATTTTTACCATGTTTACGATTAGTAGCATTAGTGGCCAAAAAAAATCAGTAATCATACACCTCACTAAGAGCTAAGCCATACACTTGTACCTCACTAACTCAGGGTGGGAAGATAGTGAACATGAAATTAAACTCAGTTACTAGCATAATAACATTACCCATTCACAAATTACAATCTGGTCACACGTTGGCACTTGTGACTTGTATGGTGGAGTGTTGGGATACTCCATCACTCATCAAACTTGTATGACTCACATGAGCCTTGCAGTTCCAAATGCAAGCTAAAAATTTAATAAAAATAATTTTTGGACTCATTGTGAGCCACTATTGATCATACCCAACACATAGTTCCTTACTACATTTGGTTGTAAGTGGCATCTAACTTATAAATGCTATTCCAACAACCAAAAATATAAAAATCAACTCCAAATGATTTCAAACTTAACAGACCAATTCCCTATGAGTCCTACAATAAATAAATAGTAAGAAATTACGACTTGAAATGAGAGGTGTTCCTACATTAGGGATTAGCCTATAGGAGGTTTTCACATTGAGTGGCATGTCAAAACAACATTATTTACATTAGTACTATACTCCTTCCTATATTTGTAATTATTTGAGTAAGGATTCTAGTAATTTCTCTATTTGTAACCTTAACTTTCCTGTTGCCTTGGAAGTGATACGATGTTGTAAGTTTTCAATTTCAAACATTGCATTGCTCTCTTGAAGGTAGCTATTGTAAAGTGATTTTTATTATTTGAGATCAAGAACTATGACATATCAAATACATTTATAATATGTTACTTAAAGAACTTGGCCTCTATGATTACAATGCAATAAGTTATTATCATGACCTTAGCCCATTTTATGTAATAGTGAATAACAATAATAATGTAGGCTTTCTTGTTGTACATAGGTAAGATGGGATCCATAAAATCAATACCCCATAGGTTAAAAGGCTTTCAAGGTTAAATCCACTACTGCAATCTCTCAAAACTCACAATGATCCCATCATCACATTAGTAGCTCTTCTAGAACATGACAAACTAGTGCATCCTCCTGAAGAGTGTGGATCAAAATAACCAATCATAAGGATTTTAATGATACTTCTTCTCCCTGTGTAGTGGCTTCCACAGCATAATTAGATGCATTTCTCATAATGTAAAAGGAGCTAAACCAATTGAGTTCTCATACAATTGGAGTGTTTATGAGCTTTTGATTTAACAATGCAAAAGCATTCTCACATTTATCAATTTAGATGTAGGATACATCCTTCTTTGTAAGTTTTACTAGAGACCTTGTAATCTTGAAGAAGTTCTTTATAAAGTGTATATATAACTCTATGTGAGCAAGGAATGACCATGTAGCCTTCACTATTTGAGGCCTCTAAGTTATTCTTTGGATCACCTTAATCTTTTGAAGGTCTAACTCGATCCCTTTTTTTGAAATAAAGTAGCACTAGATAATGCTCTCCTTGATCATCAAGTGATTATTTTGTTAATTTAACTTCAAATTTATTTTAAGACATCTTTTAAGCACTTTCTCAAGATAATTTAAGGCCCATTTAAAGTTGGAGTCATAGGTGGATAAGTTATTTACAAAGACTTTAACTCTATTGATTATCTATTTTTGGAAGATGCTAAGGACAAGGTCTTAGAAGATAGCATGGGCATTGTAGGAACTCATGAATGTTATTTTGACCTACTATTTTGGTTTTATCCAATACTAAATATAGCCACTATAGCCATCCAAAAAAACCATAATATTTGTGTCCTACTATCGTATTTAGCATCTGGTCCATAAATGACAAGATGAAGTGATCTTTAAAAGTTTTCAAATTTAACAGAAAAAAGTCAATGAAAATTCTCCATTTTTCCCTCATTGTTAGGCATAATAATACGTGGTATAATCCCCTTACTATTAGTAATAGAATAGATGAACCCTATCTTGAATAGCTTTTCAATTTATTACTACATAACCTCCTTGAGCTTTGGGTTCAATGTACACTCAAGTTGATACTTTGGCTTGATTGTTGAATTTATGTATATGCAATGTTGGAATCTATGTAAATATATGCCTATAATAAGACTACATAAAGGTTATTGGCCAATTTTTGACTACTTATAGCAACTTCTACTTTTTATTCCTAGTTAGTTAAACATTAATGATCATTGGTTTACCATTTTCTAGTGCCACATATTCAAAGGATTCTGGCAATATTTTGAGCTCAATGGGTTTTGGCACTATTTCTTTTAGAATCTTCACCTTTTCCAAATTAATATTTTCTTCTTGGATATGTCCAACTTGGAAAAGGGTTTTGATACACCCATTCCATCTCATCCAATTTCTTCATGATGAGTGGCAAGGTACCCCTACACTCAACCATACGAAACGAGTGTAGCACGAGAAATCCAGTTGAACTCTGTAGACTAAATGCCTAAATGCCCCATGGAACACTTGGGGTTAATCATTCATTGTCTTCCTAGAATTACTTGTTGTTGTCACAGTGTATGGTTAAGTAAGTTCGAGGTATATGATTTTCTTGGTCTTTTATGGTTTTATGTCTTCTACACTAAGAGCAAAGGGTTGAGAAACTAACTAACTCTAACTAATGTCCTAAGTCTAAATTAACTAGTTTCAACATCCATTCCCACTTACCGTACACACCCTGAACTATGCAACTGTGGCTACCAAACGCTAATCGTTACTGGGATCACCACACGTAACGCACATGCTCGAAGTGGTTGTACTGAGGCACCTAACTAGCCTAAGTGTGATGAGCAGCCGATTCCTTGACTAGCTGTACACATTCGTAGATGCTCATAATCAAGTTGTACTTGTCTCATGTTTTAGGAGATAAGGGGGAGAGAATCTAATCGCGATGAGTAGCCGATTCCTTGGTTAGCCGTACACATTCGTCAATGCTCGTAACCAAGTCGTACTCATGCCACACTAACAACAGGTAAGAAATAACATGTAATAAAACCTATCCATGTACTGCAAGGTTTATCCACAAAGCTCATCTTTATTGTCGTACACAACTTGCGTTCAAGTAAAAAGCTGCTTGAATAAAGAACCATTCACTTGGGGGACTCCTACTACAGGCACATGGAAAATATTCTATCTCTGGGGTAATCAATCCGCCAGAGCTTCGCTACTTCTAACCTAGGATGGGAAATGAGGGGAGTGCCACCTCTTATTTATAGATTTGGTGATGGACTGCGATATTGCGTACGCGATATCGCAGGGGAAAACACGATATCACGTCTCATCATACCCCCATGACTGAATGAAAACTCGTCCTCGAGTTCCTTACAATAATATTAGGTAGGTATGGAATTATTGAGGGAAATGGAACTAATGGGATGACATGTGAATGGATCATTATTACAAGACTTGACAAAACTAGTGTTCATGACAACAGGGGTGAACACCTTATTACAATGACATTAGGCCTTTGTTAGCAGCTGAGAAAGAGAGAGAGAAAGAAGTGTTGCT
>MNCI01006273.1:244721-285448 GCA_015680685.1 Gnetum montanum
GAAGACGCGATATCGTGGCACATGCAGGTCGCGTCTCATCAATCTTCAAGGATAGATCCCTACTATCAAACTTAGCATTGATGATGCTAAGTGATGTTGATGAGCAATGGGTATTCCCTACATCCAAGCATATAAATCACTAGTGTGTATGCACAATTTGATCAAATTCTATGGACTATATTTACCTAAGTGGCCTATATCCTTAGATGGTGAAAGACATGATTACTAGTTGTTATCTTCCCAACCCTCACTTGTGTTGAACTTGTTCATATGGTTAAGTGTGATTGAGTCGTAAACTATTTATTTTTATAATTTTTATTATTTTCTTTATTTGTAAGTAAATGAAGAATTTAATATTTAATTTTACTAATTACTTAACCAATCCTATTTTTTGTATACAACCTAAACATATACTAATACTGATGGGTTACCAAGTGTTTACTACTAAGTGTACTAAGTATTCAAGCTAAGATTTCCAAGTGTTAGTATATTATGCTTAAAGTGGTCATAATCAAGTTACTTATGAATTATAATATTAAATGCTTAAAGAAAAGAAAATAAATTGCATTCAAACTAAAATACTAGAAAATAAACTTAAACTAATCCAAGTGTTGCAATGGATAAAATCAATCTTAATTTTATTGTCATTCATGCAATTGTGTCTAGATACATATTACACTCAAACAAAATTCCGTATAGCCAATTTGATCCACACTATGGGTACTTAGAGGAAAAAGTTTGCTACATTCTATGGAAAGAAATTATAAGAATTTGGCAAAGGTATTGGAAAAATGGGTCATAAATGTGGCAAGTGTATGTACTTATATAGGAAACGATTGGATTATTATTGACACACATGTGTCAATGCATCTTGAGATGCATCAACAAGCATACATTGACACAAATGCCTTATTAATGCTTTATCATACCCCCATGACTAACTGAAAACTCGTCCTTGAGTGAACAAAAATGAAATTAAGTTTCTTACAAAATTTGGGAAAGTATAAAACTAATTGACTCTTGAATTCCATGTTATATGGATTACAAAATTGGTGCAATTTAAAAAGAATGAGGACACTTGAACAAAAAATGAGTAAATGTCTATTTAGATGAATGGAGATGGGATGAAATTGTTACATTATGCTTGGAGGTGAAGGCTCTTATGGTATGGAGGATCCTTCATCATGTCTTGATGTTGTTGGAGGACTTCGCTATCTCGATGCCACTACTACTACTATTATTGTGCTTACTATTATTAGCTCCCATTATGTAGTCATTTCTATCTAGGCTGTGATGGCCCTCCTACTTGTGGTTCTCTCTTGGATGTCATTTGTGATTACAAACATTACCTAGGATTAGTTTCTTAGGCATAATCTTTGTTTTCTTTAGATACCCTTCCTTTGTTTGATTGGTTATGTTTATTAGTTAGATGTTGGGATTTCATTATTAACTCCTTGTTTAGTGATCATAGTTTTATGATATTAGTTTATTATTATTTTATTCATGCTCTAACAAAGGTTTATTATTGATATTAACTCTTTTGACCATTAATTTAATATTATTTTAATATCTTATTCATGGGGAGTTAGAAACATTTCCAAAAAAATTTCTATAAAAACTTAGTGTTTGATGTCCCCACAATGTAAAGAATACCTCCAATAGCTCAAATATTGAAGAACGGGTGAGATTGGATAAGCGATTTAGAAGTTATTACTTTTGAGCTCTAGAAAATGGTAATAACTTCTCTTGTGGTTGGGAAAAATGGTAAAAAAGGAGCTAAGTATCATGCATATATATAGAATTTTTGTGTTGCATCAAGCGAGATGCATCAATGGGACTACATCAATTAAGCTTTCTACATCACCTAGGATGCATCAACACAACTATTCACAACAATTTTTTACTTAAGGATATCGAGGGGTTTTTAATAAGTTTAGTGTTGAGACAAGAACCAAATAGAAGCTAGAAAGCTAGAGAATCGTAGCAACAACACAATTAAGGGTATGGATCAAGAAATTGAAGTAATTTGAGGGTATGGGATGAGTTATTAATGAATGTCTTTGATGTTAAAATAGAGCATAACTGGATGTTTCAAGCTATCAATATGATCAAGTTTGTAATTGACCTATGGTTATGGAATTGAACTTAAGCTAAACCAAAAGGGGTGTAATTGGGTCCTCCTCAAAGCATACTTTTGCCTAATATGCCCATGCATAGCCTCATCACAAGAATTTTATAGGTACCTAGGATGATAAATGGTTATTTAAGTTAAATTTCATATCCATATGATGAATTTTCTTAGGATTATACGATCACTATTAATTCACCATCACATGAGGTAGTGAGGTAAGAGAAAATGTAGCATGTGAATAGTAGATAGAGAATGAAAGATGAATAAGCTGCATCATGATCACATGAGACCATTAGTGAAATTTGTGATTAAGATGATCCAATATCAATTTGTTCCAAGCCTAGACTAAGTCCATTCTAATTACAATCACCTCATATTAACATATTCCTCCTCTTCTATCATTAAGAGCCCATGACAACCTCAAAAAATAATCATCACTCCTAAAGAACAAGAAAAAATATGAAGGAAGTAAGTAGGGCCTTATTTAGAGCGTTGCCTTCATGCATGAGTAACATGGTGTTTCAACCCTATAACTAATGCTTGTAGGCCAAGAAATTATTTAAGGGGTGTACTTTAAATTCATATTTGTTTGTGCTTTTTTTTATAGGAACCACACCATGCCAAGACATACTTCCTTTTATGGTTGATAGTAGGAGTAATGATATACCAATGAGAATTCATAGAATTTAAGAAGGAAGTTGAGACAAGAATACATCAAATCCTCTTGAGGCCACATCCTTTTTCATTCCCACTTGGTCCTTTCTTAGTTTGCTGGTTAGTAAGATCACATGTTACTTTTAGTTTTAATGTGAAAGAACCTTCATATTCCCATGATGTAGACTCGACATGGAATAGATGGAATGGGTGGATGTCATGATCTCACTACCTTATACCAAGAGACAATTGATAGACTATTAGTAGAATACATAATCCAAGGACAAAATTGGTCTTTTGTAATCAATCATAACTTTGATAACTGCATTCAAAAATTTCCAAAATTAGGAGTAGCCATGGAATAAAATCAAAGATCTTAAATAAGACTAAATGAAAATAACAAAGAAAAGAAAAATATATAAAATAATTAATAAAATATTAAGAAAATAAAAAACATATTCAAAACATGATAAAACAAAAAGGAGAAAAATCATTTATCCTCATTAATATTTAATGGTTGATGGATATCTCCCCCATGACTAAGTTGAAAGGAGGAGATTTGGAAAATGGAGCATGCCTATTCTTGATCAAAGATGTTAGTATTGTGGTTAGCTACTAGGGAGCCCATGAATAGTTTAAGTTGATAGATGTTGACTAGTATGTGGTTTTGAGGGCTTGTTAGATGGTAAATTATCATAGCCCTGGAAGGAAAATTGAGTGAGTGATGTAATGTCCTTTCCATAATGTCTATAACTTCATTCTTTGTCACACATGCATGGGATTGCAATAGAGAACCTTATCTTCTGGTTTAAATGTAAATTTTCTTATTTGTGTAGCATGATGTTATATATTGTATACTTTTTTCACTTCATTCATTATCAGTGCTACTCTTTGATTTTCATCTAGCACATTAAGTATCATGAGTAATGCTTTTTATGGTAAGTTATTATCTAAGTCAAGTTCGTAGGTAGATGTGAGTATACAGGGTTCATTTTGGATTGGAAGTTTGGGTAACTTTCCATACACCAACTCATAGGGAGAGTAGCCTATAGGAAGTTTCCATGTTGAGTGATATGCCCAAAGGGAATTGTTCAGTTTGGTACTCCAATCTTTTCTATATGTACTAATGGTTTGCATTAATATTCATGTAATCTTCTTATTGGTTACTTCTGCTTAACTATTGGCTTGAGGGTAATAAGGTGTTGTGAGATTATGTTACATCCCTAAGTGTTGCATTAACTTGCAAAAAGTAGAACCTGTGAAATGTGTTTCATTGCTTGAAATTAGTGCTTTAGGCATGCCAAACTTGCTTACCGTCCATTGTTGAAAAATTGAACTATTGTGATAAATGTATAATCTAATATGATTATATCTTTAGCCCACTTGGTATAGTAGTCAATGACAAAAATAATGTAGGATTTCCCATTAGACATGGAAGTGATGAGTCCCATAAAGTTAGTTTCCCAAAGATCAAAAGGCTTCAATTGTTGAATCCACTACTGGGGCCCTTCCATTCAAGTTATCATTTCTCCATCTTGTTGACACCACTTGCATAAATTAAAGAAATGATGAACATCCCTAAAGATTATTGGCTAAAAGTATCTTTCCATTAGGATATTTGTGGCTATCCTCCTTCTTGCATAGTGGTCCTTACTAGGACCTTCATGAGTGTCTTGGAGGACTCTTAACTAAAGTGCATTAGGTGCACACCATCGTACTAGACCATTTACACAAACCTTGCAAAAGTTACCTTAAATCTTCATGTAATGTTTAATTTGGTAAAGAAACTACTATTTATTCCTATGATCCCATTTAGTAGGAGTCTCATCTATGAGTAGATATGAGAGGAACTCATCATACTAATTTGTGATTCTTGGTTTATGCACTTTAGTGGACTTAGCAAAAAGAAGTTCATCTAGAAATTCATCAGATAAAGGTTCTTTCTCATCATTACTATCCCATCTTAACCAAGAAAAATGATCTACAACTATAATCTCAATCCCTTTTCTATCCCTCATGTCACATCCCCATTCCCAAATGATGCTGCTACCTAATGAAGATGGCATCTCTTCATAACAAGTATTATTATTATCTTAACAAGAGTCGAAAGGGTAGTGGTAATTGAGACCCAAAAGGTCATGTTGTAATAACGAATGTGTCTCTTAAGGTAACCTTTGGGGATTTGACCTAAGGCATTTATACCTGGGGTTAGAGGTCATAACAGCATGGAGTGGCAGAGTCCGTACAAGCAAGTCATAGGAAGCCAAGTGAAGCGGAATAGGAAGTGAACTAGCCATCCCTTCGAGTTAAGTTATAGGGCTAACTATAGTGGCAGTGCTGGATTGCCTCTAAGGGATAGATGCCAAAGAAAGAAAACCCTAAGAAACACTCTCAAAACATGATTCAAATATGCTATTCCATATCAATAAAGCATCATTTTCTCTCTCTTTCTACATTTTTCCTATTATTTCCTTTATACATAATGTTGAATATCGCATATATTTCACATTTGGTATATTTTCTTTGTATGCATAATGTCTAATATATTGTATATTCGACATTCGCTATGACATCCAAGGACGAGATGTTACAATTGGTATCAGGGCATACCATGACCCAAGGACCATTTAGAACCATGGGTCGACTACAACATGAACTTGATAATGAATTTTGAAACCACAACATAGGAAAAGCCATTTATCATTACCAGATACACCATATGTATGTGATGTCAGTTAGAAGATACCTTTCCATTGATTTCATGAACAAGGGATTAGGCATCTAGATTCCAGTAACCAACAAAATTATTTCATGGATATCATTAACCGATGAAGATTTGATTACATCTCATCAAGATTTAGTAATTACAAGAGATATTGGTAAGATAATGATACACCTATTTAGGTAACTCATTCCCAGATTAATAGTATAAATAGTAATTGATTAAGGTCATTGTTAAGTTTCTCCTAAAAATTTAATAACAATGACCTAAATTGATTTTTGGTTTTGTTAAAATTCACTATTCGAGTAATCTAGAAGATTTCAAGTTACCATATGTCAGCCTAGAAATGTTAATTCAAGAAAATAGACTAATTTGGTTCTTTTAATTTTAAAAAATTTAGCTTTATTTTTTAACCCTAAAACTCTGTCCAACACATAGTACTTGTCGAGATGATTCCAATGGTACAAATCTCATCTCAATTGGACTTACCGTTTGGGAGATATTAATGTTTAAAGTCTTCTTGTTATACATGCATTTAAATAATATTAAATTATTATTATTATTTTAAAATAAAAAATTTATTATTAAAAATAATTAAAAAATAAAAAAAATGTCAAAATTTTAGGCTCAAAAATCAACCTAGAATTGTCATTTACCCATACCAAATCCCTACCCTATCATCGGCCAAACCACCATGTCAACCGCCGAGGGGAGGTGGAACAAAATAATAATAAAATACTTATTGAACTGAAGGTCACGGGTTCAATCCTGCACCCCAAAATACTTTTAATTATATAATAATAATAATAATAATATAAATTTAAAAATTATTATTTATTAAAAAAATAAAAAAATGGCCAAGAGGTTGTGGGTTCGATCCCAAGCCTCAACTTAGTTTTATTTTCTTTAAATAAAATAAAACATAATAAAATTTCAAAATAATAATAATAATAAATAAAAATAGAAATAAAAAAATTTGCAAGTCACGTAAGCCAATAGGAGCTACGTAGGCCCTACAGGCCACATTGGCCATGCAAGGGCCATGCAAGCCTAACAAGAGCCACATAGGCCCTGCACGCTACATAGGACCTGCTAGGGCCACGTAGGCCCTGCACGCTACATAGGACTTGCCAGGGCGACATAGGCCCTATAGGTCACATTAGCCCTAAGAGAGCCACCACAGTGCCTAGGCTTGTTCTAGCTACACCCTGCAGCAAAACCCCGACCTTCTCCCCCAATTGCACACATCATTATTTTTGTCATTGCTCTACCATTAGCCGCTCCACCGCTGCTACCACTCCTCTATGCACATTGGCTATTGTGCCCTCATGTCACCCTGCAACTACAACTACAATTGCCACTCCTAAAACCCACATCGTTTTCCTACCTATCACTTACCGTTTTTGCCACCACAAACTACCTCCCATGCCACCACAAATCGCCTCGTGTGTCACCATAAACTACATCCAATGCCACCATAAAACTACCTCCTACACCATCATAAACTACCTCTAGCATTGCCATAAACTATGTCCCACACTGCCACAAGAAGCCTCCTGCATTGCCATAAACTACCTTTTATGCTACCACAAACTGCCTCCAGCACCACCATAAATCACCTCTAGCACTACTAGAAACCACCTCTCACACCGTAGATCATTGACTTATTTTGGGGATGCACTTGCCTTGTTTAGGGCCATGTAGGCCATGTGGATGGCTACACGTGCCCCAGGGAGGGCCATGCGAGCCTCAAGGAGGGCCAAAAAGCACTGAGTAGGCCCTAAAAAATGGTTGCACAAGCCCAGTAAGGTGCTACATAGATCCTAAACAGGGTTATGCAAGCCCAAGGATGGGCCATGTAGGCCTTAGTGAGGGCCATGCAAGTCCTAAATAGGGGTTGCATAGGCCTAGGCCATGCCACCCAACATAGCCCCTTTTCCATTGAATTTACTATCGTCGCCAATGCGCACCTCCATCTACCACGTTGCTTGCCTCATCCATGCCCTGTTGCTATCCACCACTCAGCCACCTAGGCCACCACTGACATGCCACTGCAGCCGTTGTTGCTATTAACATGAAAATACAAAATTCTCCATCATTAAAATTCCATTGTGAAATGTTTAATTTAAATAAAAAATGCTTAAAATAGATTACGAAATTTGAATTTTGCACATTGGTAGCAATAGAGACAAAAATTCCACAATTAAGCACAGTTACCCTAGAGTAGAACTAGGATGGATGATCTCTTGGGAAGTCTTGTTTTTCATGCCAAAGGTCTTAGACTCTAGAAGCCATAACTTTTGATTTTAGAAATCTTTTTCAATGAACAAAGTCGTTTCTTATAAATTTCAACCTTATGGACCCAATGGTGAAGTAAAATCCATCTTATGGAACCCCAAAAATTAGTTTTTACTCCTTGTCGATATAGTGCCTCAAAATCCTCAAAATTTTAATTTTGGCATCGCTCAAACATATGATGTCCATTTTCAACATCTGAATAGTCATTTCTAACACTTTTCACCCTTTTGAACTCAATGGTAAGGTCAAATTTATCATCTAGGCACATGATAATTCGATGATATCATAAATTTAACCTTTTAGCTTTTAAGATTTAATACATGACCCTTACAGATAGTCTTAAGATCACTATGGCATGTCATTAATTACACTGCCAAAGTCAGTGTTCTTAAGGGGGGTAGAAAGGCTGCTAAGAATTAGATAATATAGTTACATATTACTAAAATTATATAATTTCTTTAAATATTACTAAAATTAGATAATGTAATTATAGAATTAGATAATATAGTTAAATTAGTTGGAGAATCAATTATTGTATTAGTATCTATTGACTATTAATTAATGAATCAGTTGATGTATTAGTTAAAGATTAGCTGATGTATTAGTTGGAGAATTGGTTAAAGAAAAAAAAAATCTTCAACTGTCAAGAAAAGGGTATATTAATCCATCTTGTAATTAAAACATAGGGCAAAACAACATGGAGACTCAAAATCTCATTTCGATAAGAAGTATGATACTCATGAAGAAAAATGATCCAAATAAGAATTTGAGAATAAGAATAAAAGTTGCAACATACAATGTGCTTGCAAGATCCCTAGTGAGTGAGAAACAATATCCACTATGTCCATCATGGGCCTTAGATTGACATGAATATCGATACCAATGCATTTTAGCAGAATTAGAAGATTTGGATGCTGATGTCTTGTGCTTACAAGAAGTCTTGCCATTAGAATCTCTATACCAATTCCAACCAGACTTGGGAAAAGTGGGATACAAAGGTATCTTAAGCAAAAAGGTTCTTATAAAAGTTCTTCTTTTGAGCCATATATATTAGCATATTGCAAAAATCACAACATGGATGGTTGTGTGATCTTTTATAAACAAGCTAAGTTTGAATGGGTATAAAGATTTGAATGGAGTTTAGAAAATATGATTTTTGAAATTCCAGAACTTCAAGCTATGGAAAAGAAAGAGAACTCAAGATTTTAAAAAAATCACATAGCCTTGGCATTGATTTTAAAAATTCAATTATTAGGAAGATGTGTATGCATACATACATTTGATTGCCAAATCAATATGTTCAAATTTTAGAATATGTCAAGGAGCATATTTGATTAAGCACATAGAAGAAAGTTTCAAGAATAAGTTATTAGTAACTTATACTGATCCAGTTCCATTTATTCTTTGTGGAGACTTCAATGTAAAATTTGGAAGTAGCATTTATCAATTATTAAAATATGGATCTATAAAGAAATCTTTAGAAGATGAACCTGATTTAAAGAAGATGTTTCTATCAATTTAGCATGCAATTCCATTAGCCAGTGCATATTCTACTTATTTTGAATCTTTAGTAGATAAATCATATTCTAAAATTTAGGAATAAATGATGTTGATGGATAGCACTCATCAAGAACCACAGTTTACCAATTACTTTGCTATGATTAATGAAGATGGATCAACAACATTCTTCATTGAGACTTTGGATTATACTTGGTACAATGCCTAATTCTCTCAAGTTACCAAGTTACTAGAGTTAATTTCTAAAGAAGAAGTTAAGAAGAGTCAAGATCAAGCCTTGCCATCTTGAACAAGACCATTTGATCACATACGACTTATGATAGAATTACAATTACTTCCATCAGTTCATAAGGTTAATCAAGATCAAAAAGTATCTTACTCTTACTTTTATTTGATGATCTTATTATTTTATTCATTGTTCAATTTATATTTCAATTATATAAGTGAAATATCAATGATAATAAAAATTAGGGATAAATAATTTGCCTTGCCTTCACTTGGGTAACTAGATCGAAGTTGCACTTTGTGTGACCCTAGTTAGGATTGGTGATTGGTGGTTGATAAATCTTTAATTCACCTTTTGTCATTATCTTAGAAAATGAAGTATCAAGAAAGTAATATTTAATTTCCCATATATTTTTCTCACATATGTTTTGTTTACAAAATAAGCAAGAAACAACTTCAAGTTCAAAGGAGAAATCAAATTATTAGAGCATAGGATCATGAAAGAAAGCATTGGAGTTGGAAAAAGATAGATAACGTGGACTCATTCAAGGATGAATGAAACCTAAGGGGGGTATATTATCACATCCCCATTTCCAAATGATGCTATTGCCTAATGAAGATGGTGTCTCTTCATAACAAGCGTTATTGTTATCTTAACAAGACCCGAAAGGGTAGTTGTAATTGAGACCTGAAAGGGCATGTTGTAATAATGGACATCTCTTAAGGTAACCTTTGGGGATTTGACCTAAGGAATTTATACCTAGGGTTAGAGTTTGTGCTAGCATGGGGTGGTAGAGCCAGTATAGGAAAGTCACGGGAAGTTTCGTGAAGCGGGATAGGAAGTGGACTGGCCATCCCTTCTAGTTGGGTTATAGGCCTAACCATGGTGGCAGTGCTAGATTACCTCTAAGGGATAAATGCCAAAGGAAGAAAACCCCAAGGAAAACTCTCAAAACACAATCCAGATATGCTATTCCATATCAATAAAGCATCTTTTTCTTTCTCTTTCTACATTTTCCCATTATTTCCTTTATACATAATGTCAAATATCGTATATATTTTGCATTTTGTATATTTCCTTCGTATGCATAATGTCTAATATATTGTATATTTGAAATTTTCCATGACATTCAAGGATGGGATATCACACCTTATGGTGAGATCAACTTCTTGTAAGATCACCAACCACCTTATAATACAAGGGATTACCATTGGCTTATTCATTAGGAAGCGGATTGCATTGTGATAAACGTGCACAAAAATTGGGTATCTAAGCACATAGTGCTTAAATTTTTCTAAGACATACATGACTACCATAAGTTCTTTTTCTATGGTGGTGTAGTTGAGTTACACATCCATTATACTCTTACTTACATAATGGATATAATATGGATGTTTTTGTATCATCCATTTATGTAAGTATTGCTCTCGAGGCATAGTTAGATGCATTTATTATGATGTGAAATGATTTAGAACAATCTACGATGCATAGAATTAGAGTCTCTATGAGCTTCTATTTTAAGTTTTGGAATTCTTATTTGCATTCCTTGGTCCATTTTAAAGCTACATCTTTCTTGGTAAGCTCTACCAACAACTTGTTATTTTAGAAAAATTTTCAATGAAGTGCCTATAGTAACTAGTATGACCAAGGAATGACCTCACATCTTTGATAGTTTTAGATTATTCAGTTATATCTTGCATGACCCTTACGTTTTCAAGATCCATCTCAATTCCTTTCCTAAAATTTTATGTCTCAATACATTGTCATCTCAGACCATCAAGTGGCTCTTTTTCTAGTTAAGCCATAGGTTTGTCTCCACACATTATTTTAGTACCTACTCAAGATAGTCTATTACATATTCAAAATCTATGTCATAGGTGAAGAAGTCATCCATGAAGACTTCCACACTACTACCAATTTACTATTGAAAAATGCTTAGGACTAAGTGTTTAAAAGTTGTAGGCACATTACAGAGGCCAAAGGGCATCTTTTTATATACAAAAGTCTTCCAAGGACTTGTAAAAGATATATTGGCCTAGACTTATGACATAATTTGAATTTATTTGTACCCACTATGCCCATCTAGAAAGTTATAATAATTGTGCCTTGTAATTGTATCAACACTTGGTCCACAAATGACCATGGAAAGTGATCTTTAAATATGGTGATGTTCAACATCCCAAAATCTATACAGATCCTTCATTGTCCCCTTTCTTTGGCATAATAATGAGTGGGTTTACCTGCTCACTATCTACACTAGGATAGATGAATCTTGCCTTAAGTAGTTTTTCTACTTTGTTTTTAATAACCTGCTTCAATTTTGGATTCAACCTTCTCTACGATCGCCACTTTGGTTTGACAGTGGTCTTTGTATAGATCCAATGCTGGCATATGCATAGATCTATTCCAATTAATTCATCATATGACCAAGTAATGGCTATTAGCCATTTATTTACCATTCTTAGAAACTTTCTTTTTTATTCCTTGGTAAGGTTACCATTAATGATTACTGGCTTCTCATTATTAAGAAATACATACTCTAGAGTTACCAATAAAGATTTGAATTCAAGGAGTTCTTGTTTAAAATTATTAGGAATTTTCAACTCTCCACAATCGATTTCTACTTCTGTGTGAAAGAGTTGGTTCTAAATTTGTTCCATTTCATCCATCTTATCAATATAAGCACTTGTGAGGAGTTTAACTAGTTCCATGCACATTGTTGAATTGGAGCTATCCTCTATTGTCAACCACTAGAGATCCTCTTTTCTTGCGATTGTTGAGGACATGTACCTTTAAACGCTTGATTTTTAACATAATTCTTACATGTTGTGATGGATGTGCTCTTTATGATCCATATTTTCTACATGCAATGGCACCTTGTGTCATTGTACACAATGCATAGAATCTTGTTCTTCTCAACTTTTGTAAAGTCATTTTCCTTAGAGTTTTCCAAGGAGAGGTCTCTGATCCCTAGTTTGGCATCAATTGTGCTTAGCCAAGCCCTACCCATAATAATTGGGACATCACCCTTATAGTTGTTTACATAGATTACTAAGAAATTTGCTAAATACGACCATCCACAAACAGTGGTCACAATATCCTTCACCAATCCCAAGGAAAGAGTGATGGTTTAATCAAAAAACTCTAATTTCATGTTACATTTGCTTAGTGGAGGTAGGTTTCAAGCTTTATAAATTTCTTGGGAGATTAAGTTCACCTCAAAACTTGAGTCTAGTAGAGCTTTACATGAATCATTCCTTCCAATCTGTAAGTAAATTAGAGGACTCTTGGGAACATATTGTTTCCTAGGAAGTTGTTCTACCTTAATCTAGTCAGTACTTGCATGAGTTAACATAATAGTAAAGACATTTTGGAGCCTTTGGTTTGAAGGCAACTCTTTGGTGATATCCAAAGTAGTTTGTGAAGGACTAGTAGCCATAGATACTTGTTGAGGTTTAGGTGGATTGTTGGGTCTAAAGAAAGCCCTTTCCTAAGGCTTATGCTTAGAACCAAACTATAAGTTCATGACCCTTGTAGCATTGTGTTGCTAAGACTATGATGGAATTTCATCTTTCATAGATGCTATAGGTGGCAAAGGAATGGAATTGGAAGGTGTAGAGTGTTGTGGTGGATAATGAGGAGGGTAAGTGGAAGGCTATTCAACTTGCAAAATGGATAGTCTTTGATATTCACAAGGATAATAATGATGAGAAAAAAAGAATGGCTTTCAAATCCACTAGGAGATAAAGGTTGTTGGACATAATACCAACACTGATCTTGTTGATGGTAAGGATATTGTTGCCTTGGTAGTGGTATCCCCTAAAACTCTGGGTTTTGCCATTGATGATAATGGTTATGAAGTTAAGATGGCACTACACTTAGATAATACTATTGTCAGTGGAACTGCTACTGATAATTACCTTGTAGATAAGGCAATCTCCTAAGTCTTTACCTTTTTTGTAAATTTTGGGTCCAAGACATAGACCCTAGATTCTTGTAGATGTGATAGTATAGGGTAACATTTCTTGGGATATTTGTATTGGTAGATGTCACATCCTTCTTTCTTTATCTTAAAATCTACAACCTCATCAATGGCTGCATCCTTACTTTTCTATTGATGGTAGTCCTTTCTTTTATCCTTTCTCCTCCTTTTGTTCTTATCTTAGTTCCCCTACTCTGTTTTATCCTCCAAAATCTTTAGAGAGGTTTGGAACTTCTCATCCAAGGAGTTCCATATTTTGTCTACATTGGCCAATATCTTTACAATATATTTTTGGATCAGCAAGGTTTTCCTCTCTACCACTTCTTGTAGTGGTGCTTCCTCCTCAAAATCATAGAGACGTAACTCTATTTTGCAGATGGAGGAATATTTTTTGTACTCCTTTGTACTTTCTTTCTTCTTGAGTTCTTCTTCTTTCTTATCCACTTGATCAATAAGCCTTTGGATTCAATGGACCCTCATCTCTGATAATCTTCCTTGGGCATAAACCCTAAGAGTCTCTTTGGTTTTATTTCTAAAGTCCATCTATCACATGGTGAAGCTATTCCCTTTGAGAGGAACCATGGCCTATGCATTGGTGCAAAAGAGAGCAATTCCTACTGAAGACTATATCAAGGGATTCATGATTACCTTGTTTCCACCCTTAGATTTATTTTCTCAAGTTATATATCTTTAAGTACATTTGATATTTATCATTAAACAACTCTATCATCATACTCCATCTGTGGATAGATTCTGATTCCAAGGACCAATACCAACTTTCAGCTTCTTTCATAAGTTTCTTGGGGAACATTTTGAGTTTTTTCCACTAATTCTCAATATTCTTCAAGGCTAGGCATCATGGAAGGCTTGCAAATGATGTTGTGGATCAGCATTATACCCTCCTTCAAACTTAAGAATGTTGTTCATGTTAAGTTGTTTGATTCGATTATCACTTTGATGCCTAGTAGGAATGTGAACTACCTCTAAAATGTTATCATACTTCTCATAGCAAGCAATGATTATTCATAGTCATTATATTCATGGTGGCCCCTATCATAGCCATTTCTCCTATGATGTGGCATGCTATGCCTTCTTCCCTAATAATTCTCCTCCTCTTCTTGTTGTTGTCTATGCTCTCTCCTTCCATCTTTATAATGGGGCCTTTTGTTATCTCCATCTTAGCCTTGATCATTTCTCCTTTGGACTTTGTCATGATCCCTCCTATTAGATTTTGATGCCTAGGAGGATGGTGATAGTGGAAGAATAAGAGAGTGGTATTAGCTTGTCCTTCTCCTTTGGTCCCTTAGTTATTCTCTTGCTGAACGGTTGGGAGACCTTAGTCTTGAGGTTCTTCTAGTTTTGGAACCAATCCTCCCTTCACATTGGTTACTTTCTAAGATTGAATGTAATCATTAATGAGTTGTGTCATCCTTATCGAAGGGAGGAGGATCTTGGCACTAAGATTAACTTGATGGAAATTATGGATCCTCCTTTTGTGATTGTGAAAATAGTGAGATGAAGACTTTTTTGCTCTTGGAGGCTTCATGGTATACCTCTATGCATTTATCTTTTCTAAGTTGGGCCTCTATTGATTAATAGTCCCTAGAGAGGTGTTCCTTCACATAGTAATCTAAGGATGCTGGTTTAAGCACTAACTTAATGAGAGCTTCCATGAACATTAAAGGTATAAAACGATTGGAAGGAAACACAATGCTACCTTCCAAATCTCTCCAACATAGCTATTTTTCCTCATGAAGGATAAAAGTGAAGTCCAAATAATAGGGATCAAGATGTACATAGACCATCTATAGTTGTTGAGATATCTCATTAGCATCCCTTCTAGTTTCGTCATGTTAGTTAGAGTCATCAACAGGTGGTGAATCAATCTTGAAAGAAGAAGACATTTGAGTTTGTTCTTATATCATATGCCTTAACAAAAAAAATTTATTACTTTTTTGAAAGATGATGCATGATATATTTTTTTACAATAACTTTGTATTATTTTACTATCTAAAAACACTTGGCATAGATAGCTAAAATGAGTCCTTAACAATGGTGTGAATGATGAGCAGTGAGCATTCCCTACATCTAACCATATGAATCACTAGCATGTACACATGATCTACTTGGATTCTATGGACTATGCTTACCTAAGTGGCCTATATCCTTAGATGGTGAAATATGTGATTACTAGTTATTATCTTCCCAATCCTAACTCGTGTTGAACTTGTTGGTATGGATAAGTGTGATTAAGGCATAAACTATTTATTTTTATTATTTTTATTATTTTTTATCTATAGGATGCTTAAATAAGTGAAGATTTTAATAATTAATTTTACTAATTGGTTAACTAAACTATCCTAAATGTGGAGCATCCAGTCCCACTTTCCATACACATCCTAAATGTATACTAACACTGTTGGGTTACGAAGTGTCTAATGTTGGGCATACCATGTATTCACTACTAGGATTATCAAGCACTAGTATATTATGCTGAAAGTGTCATTCTCACGTTACTTATGAATTATAATATTAAATTCTTAAAGACAAGAAAATAAATTACATTCAAAATAAAATTCTAAAGAAAACTTAAACTAATCCAAGTGCTGCAATGGATAGAAGAAATCTTAATTTTATTGTTGTTCATGCAACTTTGTCTAGGTACATATTGCACTCAAATAAAATTCTGTATAACTAGTTTAATCCACACTGTAGGTACTTAGAGGAAAAATTTTGCTAAGTTCTATAAAAAGAAACTATAAGAGTCTATCTAAGGTATCGACAAAATGGTCCATAAATGTGGCAGGTGTGCACGCTTGTATGGGCAATAGTTGGATTAGCATTGATGCACATGCATCAACGCATCTTGAGATGCATCAATGGTACTGTGTTGATGGGCATGCATTGACATAGCTGCCTTATTGATGCTTCGTCAGATGCCCTTCTCATTATGATAAGGATTCATTGATGATGATCATAACATCATCAACTTATCCTAGTGAAACTATGACTGATTTACCTATAAGCTCTAGCTTGATGTTTTACTTCTTCATAGGTATCAGGTTCAAAGCTTAGGAATATGATGCATACCTAAACGTAAATCCAATAAGCCCTTTCATGATGGATTTCTTGAAATTTGCAAATAAATTAGAGGGTTACTTGGGTCTATCCTTTAGTTTGGAAGAGCTCTCTTTAATCCAAATGGTTATTACATGAGGAAGCATAATTTTTAAATTAAGTTCCTAGTAAGTTGGCATTATTAGTGGCGATGAAAGAATTTAAGACAATTAGGTGAGAATTGGAGTTATTGCCTATAAATATTACACTTGTCTATGTTGGCTGATGGGTTTACCAAGTTCCTCAATAGGTGTGGGAACCATCCTAAAGAAAGGGTGCTTTATAGGCTTGTATTTAGAGCTACTAACTTCATAATCCACTTGAGTTTTAATAGTGTGCATGATATTTTTCTATTAAGACTATGGTAGAAACTCCCCCTATATAGGTGATGGTGGCAAAGGTGGAAAAGGTTTATGAGGCTACAATAAAGATTAATTCAAGGCTTAAGATGGTGATTCAACATGTGATGTAGTGAAACAATGATATTCAAGAGGGTAGAAGTAGTATGATGAAGCATGGTTAATTATATCATTAGGTGAGATAATTTTCTATAATAACCATAGGGGTTTTGTTGGTAATATGGGTACTACTATCTTGGTGGTGATATCTCTCGGCTGTGGGGTTTATTGTTACTAATGATATTGTTTTTAAGGTTGATGGGTTACTCCATCGAGATAATATTACAATTGTTATTATTATCTATAATTGCCTTACATGTAAGGCAACCACTTAGGCATTTGCTTCTTCACAAACTCTTGATTCAACACATATGCCCTTGATTCCTACACAAAAGCAATTATTTATGACATTACAAGCTAAGAAACTTTTGGATGTTTGTATTAGCATATTTCATATCCATTGTCTAATTTTAATTCTTAATCAGTGATCTTTTCAACTACAAAAGTTGTCCCTTTTTGCCAATATGTGTATTTTTTTATCTCTTTTCTTCTTATTCTTTTCCTAATTCTTCTTAGCTTTTGACTATTCACTTATTTCCTTCATGATTTTGAGAGTGTACATAAACTTCTCATCCATAGAGTCCCATGTTTTATTGATCTTGGTTGTAGTCTAAAAAATAGTTGTTTTCATGGATAAGGTTTCCTGTTGAACCATCTCATCTAGCGAAACCTCCTCTTGTATCTCATAGGTATGGACATCTATCTTATGAAGAGTTGAGTTTATGTTATACTCCTTAATAGTCTCTCACTTTCTTAGATCTCCTTCTTTCTTTAGCACTAAATAAATAAGCCTTTGAATTTGATAAGCTCTAAGCTTTGACAATCTCCCTTGGGCATAGATCCTAAGAGTGTTGCAAATTCTATTTCATAGCTCATCTCTGATGCGGAAAAGTTGTTTCTACTAAGAAAAATCAAGGCCTAGACCCCTATGAGGAAGTGAGTAGTACTTGTATAGTGTTGTATCAAGGGACTTATCATTTCCTTACATCCAACCTTGGATTTGTTTTTCTCAAATTGAACACCCTAGAATACATCTAGTACTTCTTGTTGAACAGTTTTAACATGGTAGTTCATTTCTACCACTTTCTTTCTAAATTTTGTAAGATGAAAACATTATGAAAGGCTTGTAGATGATTTTGTGGATTTACATTATATCCTTCCTCAAATTTAGGAATGGTATTCATGTTTAATGTAACTCTTTTTCTGATGTCTAGTTCGCTTTTTCACTACCTCCCTGATATTCATCATGCTTTTGGTAGCTAGCAATGGCTCATCATCATCATCTAGCATGAAAAAATATTCATCATGATCACAATCTTAATCTACTCTATCATCATGACCCATTTTGCATTATCTTTTGTGTCTTATTTCCTATCTTCTATTTTGATCTTTGTCTTAGGATCTTCTAGGATTTTCCTTAGGATGTCTATCTCAATTTCTATTTAGGGCTTTTCTCCCCCATTCATGTTCTTCCTCATCAAATCTTGATGATGAGGAGAATGAAAAGGATGATGAGCTAGGAAAGCTATGTCAAGTTGGCCTCTTTTTGTGGTTCCCTTCTACATCTATCCTTGGCCTACTAGAGATTATAGGTTTTATAGATCTTCCCATTCTTGGATCCTGCTCATCCATCCTAGGATTATCTACTAAGGTAGAATGTAGTGTTATGTTCCTTAGGTCCTTGGGATTAATAGTGAAGTAAGAACATAAATTAGATTGGTGGCAACTAAATCTCTTTAACTAATTGATGATGTGCTCCTTCTCCAATTTGGATGTAATAGGCATGTTGTACTTATTCTGTCCATTTTCAAATTTGATATCCATCTTGCGATCCAACTTGCATTGAACCTCCCTAGGTTGATATGACTTATACATGTTTTTGTTAATATAATAGTCTTCTAAAACATGTCCAAGTGTGAACCTCATGATCACTACTTGGAGCATGGATGGATATGCTTTATTAGGTGGTAGAACAATATTTCCTTACAAATCCCTCCACTAGAACTATTCATCCTAGTGATAGATACACGTGAAGTTAGAAACATAAGGGTCTTGATGGGCATAGGTAACCCTTGGTTGATATGGTACATACTAGTCTTCATTATCATAATTTCTATCATGGCTTCCTGCTAGGTTTCCTAATGGTGGCAAACTATTTAATTTGTAAGAAGCAGAAATGATTCAATTAATTGTTTGACTTTAATTAATATTAAATATTTTAATAGATAAATCTATGAGCACCTTAACAATAATCTTGTATAATGCTAACTAAACTAAACTAAACTACTAGCACTATTCCTAGTGATGATTCCAAATGATGAGTGGCAAGTATCTCCAACATCCAACAATATGATCTATGAGCATAGTGGCAAACTATGTTGTAATTTGTGGATGAGATAACAATAGCATTTAGCTTTGTTAGGTGATTATAGATTAGGAAGATTTAGAATGGCTTCCATTTCAAATAAACTACAAGAATGATGGCTTAGATGGCTTGGACATGTGCAAAGAAGATCAGATGATTAGTGAAAAAGGTTACTACATCGTTGTTCCAAGAAAGCCACCAAAAGGAAGACTAAGAAAGACATGGGAAAAAATAATTAAAGATGATCTAAAAAAACCACAAATAAAAAAAGATGTAACTCTTCATAGAGATGAATGATGAAAAAGAACTCATGTAGCCAACATCATATTGTTGGGAAAAGGCTAGCATGATGATGATGATAATGATGAGGTGATTGCAAGTTGTTGTCTTCTTAGTTAAACTTGTAATGGCCCTTGTAACATACAATTAAGTCTAACTGGCACATATGATTATTGATGTTATTGAGGTCATAGTTTAAACTAAGTGAATTAAGAAATATATTTAATTCTTATTATCTAAGAGTAGAAGCAAATCCTTTTCTACTCTATGGTGATGAGCATCTAATTCCCAAATCTACTATTACATCTTAGACATGTGTATCCATAATTGGGATTACCAAGTGTTCATACTACTAGGTGTACGAAGTGAATTGCCACTAGGATTACAATGTTAATATACATTATGCTCAAGATTAGATTGCACTTATTTCACCATATAATTATCATGTATTGGAAACGTAAACTTTATGTTAGAAAAATGAGAAAATTATAATAGCGAGTAAATAGAGAAAAATGTAAATCTAGGTTAAGTCATAATATTGCAATAGAAGTAAATCAATCTTAATATTATTGTCATTCATGAATTGTGTCTAGGTATAATCCCTTTAAATAAGTCTCAAGACAATTGACTCAGTTTCACATTACAAACATTTAATGACTATTATGGATAATGAGAAATCAATTTGACTAAATTTGGCTACTTGGTAATTGAATGGTGCCATAAAATGTGGCTGGTGAATGTGTGTTTATAAGTGAAACTGACTTGGAGATATCACATAAGCAACATAGCATCCTTGGCTGCAACATTGTTATTGCGAGGTATTAACTACTTGCAACCAATTGTGAATCACTTTTCATTGTTCATCACAAGTATTAAACAAAACATTACAATTAACAATTTATATCATCTCTTTCAACTACCTGAAACACCCTAAAAATTTCAAGACATTCTTGCTTCACCAAGTTCTTGGAATTTAGGTAAAGGATTTCCACAAGTGCAGCGTCATGGTAGTTTGGTAGGAAATGGATGCTCTGAGTTTAGATTGTCCAGTTCAGCAAATTTTCTACTCACAGTGTTTACAGGCCCAATAGACCCTCCAACCTGCCCACCTGGGTAATTCACCCGACTGATAGTTTACTCAGAAACCATGTTGGGAGTTGTCAGTGGTGCTCAAGATGTGTGAAATAGTTTGACAACTTTTCTACTAAGGAAGTTTGCTATGCTACGCTACGCAATGTAGCACAGCGTAGCAAAGGCAAAAAAAAAAGGCCCAGCTTGCCTAGTGATTTCAATTGCACTCAGCAGGCACTCCTGCCTTCAAAACCAGTTGCCTTGTTCAACTTCAAGTCCTTAGCAAAGCTTCTCATCAGAAAGTGGTGGATTGAACAGAAAGTAGGATACGCTGGCTGCTATGCTGCATAGCGTAGCATGGCATAGTGACGATTCAAAAGCAGCAATGAGCCTCTCAGATGCAAGGTCAGGAAGTCCATAGATCTCTCTTCGCAGAAGGCAAAAGTTGCAACTGTTAGCATGATCAGAGCTCCAGGCAATCATTTGCAACTTCAACACGAATTGTGAATGAAGCCAACTGCCATGCTATACTATGCTACATAGCATAGCATAGCAAAAGATGCATATCAAATCAAGTGTTGCAAAAGTTGACTTGATGTGCGACAAAGCTTCTAGCAGATGCAGTTAACTTCAACGCCAATTTCTTCTTCAAACTTGTGGCTACACTGCGCTACGCTACATAGCGTAGCATAATGTAGCAAGCTGCTACGCTACATCAACATGCTATGCTACATAGTGTAGCACAACGTAGCAGGTAGCTATGCTACTTCAGTATGCCTCATTCCTCATCTGCATTGTTGGCATACTTGATTATAGCATCTCCAGTGTCAATAGCATAATTGCAGCATGGTAGGCTCATCAATCATCTTTGCATGTCCATGAATCATGGACACGTCAACATCTTGCAGGTCCAGAACACATGGCATCCAGGTCACATTTCTCACGTGCTCCTAGCCCTATAAATACCCCGACGAGCAATGCTCAAGGAGTTGGCAAAAATTGGTTAGCAAATTTGAGCAGGGTTGGCAAAATTGGGCATTTGATGACAAAAAAAATTTGTTGGAAATTTTGAGTATTGTTAGCATTTGTTGTGGGCAAGTTGGCAAACATTGTTCCTTTGCAAGTTGGCAAAATTAAGCGGTTGCCATTTTCGCTTGGCATTCTATTAGCTCCTTTCTATTGTCTTTGTAGCACTTTGCATTGTTGGCTTTTGAGTTCATGTTCAAGAATATAGTTGACCTACTTTGAATGCTTTGGTTACCTTTGGGATCTCTATGCTTCCTAGTGTTGTGCAACCAATTGTATCCACTTTAACAAAGTAGAGCTGCGATCTTGAGGTGATGCATTCCCTAACTCTTGTTCACTTTGAATTCCCGCTCATTATTATTATATTTTACATTATTTTTTGCTTCATTGCATTTAATAATTATCATATTACGTTACAAACATCACTTTCGCATTACATGTTTACGAAAGGTTAAGTGACACTGACTAAGTCCTTGTTTGATCGACCAGACCATTTAGGGCATCCCATTTCCATTTTTAATCTAGCATGACCCTCGCACAGATTCAGGGTTAAGACTATTCGTCCAATAACCTCTCGGTGTTTCTAGCCATTGACGTTTTTGGTCACTACAATTTTTCTGGCACTAGAAGGAGGGCCTTTTGGTGCCTTTTCCATGTTTCATGGTAGTCTTGCATGCATTTTGTACCCCATCACGCACTAGCATAAATGTGACACCCTCTTGCAGTTTTTTACACATCGTGTGATGCAAATCAATTGCTTCGACAGTTCCTCTGGAATCCTGCAAGACAGAAAGCCTACGATCGCCTTCTGATCTCCTTGTTTTCCTTGTTTGCAAACCCCTTTTAGCCTTATGAAAATGATTTCCTCAAGCATAGTAGTTACTACCTCTAACGTTGAGGTCCCCCTTTCGGTTCAAGGCATCATAGGTGCTGAGCAGCTGCCTAGCCCAGTGTTGGGGCCACGCCGATCTCTCAAGATCCAAAATCGAGGACCTAAGGGTTCGGCTCAGCAATACAAGTAATATAACTTCCTTTGTGCTAAGGTTCAGGCAAGCCTGCCCTTAGATGCACAAGAACTCAAGGACAAACATGTCTTTGAGTTTGCTTACTATAACGAGAGGGAATTTGTTCCCACTCCTGGCATTTCTATTCCTTTGACCCAAACACATCAATGGCTCATAGACTAGCTGATAGTGACCATTAGATCTAGAGAGTCATGAGACACAACGTCTCACCATGACGAGGTGTTTCAAGATGGACAAGAAGAACTGGATTCCCTATCCAAAGGTGGGGGTCAAACTAACCTTGTCACCATTCCTCCCACCCCATCTTTCTGGACAAACCCGCTCTCTACCGCTGCTCCCTTTGTAATCACGTCTACGCCGTCGCAACCCTTGATTACATTAGCAATAGGTAGCCATGCCATGTCCTCGGCGTATCAACACGCCTACTCCCCTATCTCATTCTCAGCCACTACCCCACCGCAAACTGTTCCCCAACCTATTCCCTCAGCGTATCAAGCATCCGTTACGGCTACCCTACCATACATTCATACTGTACCTACCTCGCAATTACATGCAATTTCCACCTCTGTCCCTGTGTCTACACCTGTCCCATCGTCAACGGCAGGTGCAGGCCCGTCCACATGGTGGACCCCATTTACCTCTCCTCTTATTCTACAACCATCGCAAATGTCTCACTATGCTTATCATCAAACCTACCAGGTCCCGCAGATGGTAAAACTGAGTGTGGGACCATGGTCTATCCCACCGGCTGCACAAACGGATTACCACGTAGCACAACCAGCAGCTACTGCTCCCACAACACCACCTACTGGGTGGTGGACAACACAAGTAGCACCTTTCATAGGGATCACCCCAACAACACTGCCTATGGATCATGTCGCTGCCCTTGCCATGCCATAGATAGGAGCTACCTCAGCAACTCCCCAACCGTCTACATCATCTTCAAGTCTAGATCAAGTGTTCCAGCTTATCCAAACCCTTACTGAGAAAATTAAATGCCTCAAGGCTACTGATTCTAACATGGTACAGGTCATGGACTTTTACCAGGACGATCCCATCAGCCCGGAAATCCCCACATTGGCTTTACCCCCCAGGATGTCACTCCCCCATTTCACGAAATACAATGGGGAAGGTGATCCCAATGCCCATCTTGTCACTTTCAGATCTGAGTCTCTTCTTCTGCAACAATGGCTACACACAATCATTCACGTCTTTGCTATGTCTCTGAAGGGGAAAGCCTTGGACTGGTACTGCACACTTCCATGCTCCTTCATCTTAACCCTAAAGGAGCTCCTGACCCAGTTCGTAACGTGTTTCAAGTACAACTTGAGACTGGAAGTTACGCTAGATTAGCTAATGAGTGTGAAACAAGATCCATGGGAGCCAGTCCAGAAGTTTGTCCAGCAATGGAGCGCTACCCTTAATGAGATCCACGAGCCCATTGTGGAGGCCCATTTGTTGGTAGTCTTTAAGGGTGTAGTGAATGACTTCATTAAGTCCAAGCTATACTACAAAGAGCATACAAGATGTAGCCGAGGCAAGCAAAGACCCAGCTTATGTTGTATACAAGAACACGTTTGCAAAGAAGAACAAGGGCAAGGCTGCAACAGCCATAGTGAACGCTATGGCAAACAAAGCCAAACCCAACAACAACAAAAACAGTAATAAGGTAGCTACACTGGCACCTAACCCAGTGCCCAAACAAGGCAACGCACCTCAACCCTCTACATCTACATCCAAAGCATCCGCACCCCCTAAGCCAAACTTTAAGTGTAGATATCGCTCCAAGTATACCCCACTGCCCGTTAAGCCTTCAGAACTCCTGAAGCAATTACTGGTGACGGGGTACATCCAACACAAGCAGATGTCAAAGGAGAAAATTAAAAAACATCAACAGTACTACAAACTTCGTAGGAACCCCTCCTTAGCCTTGCCCAATGAGCCGCCAGTTCCTAAGAATTTCATACTAGAGCGGTTCTGTGACTACCATCAATAGTGTGGTCATGACACGAATTATTATATGGCATTAATAGATGACATCCAAATAATGATCGATCAACAGAAACTGGTTCTCAACAAGAGCAAACTAGTATGCCCTAAAAATCAATCTCTACATGTTTACATGGATCCTCTTAACGCCAACAACGTCGATTACATCTTCAACGCCATCAACATTGACAGTAATCCTAAACCACCCGAGCAGTCATTTGTGGTCCGTGTGCCTCAATGTAGCACACTAGCACCACCAGCGGCTAGACAAATCCTGCTGCAACCATTTGTCTTGAGAGTTCCTCCCTGGACATCTACCCCTACACCGCCTATTAGCAAGACCGCACCACCGCCACGTCCATTAACACTGTTAGCACCATTTTTCATCAGGGGGCCAAGTCATTCAACTGCCTCCACCCCACATAAGACAGCACCCCAGCAATCTTCTCGTCCAAATAAATGAGAAGAACATTTGACAAGTAAGGCGTCAATAGAACGTACCGCTCCAGGTACTTCTAAACCTACACCCTCACCCTCTGCATCTACGTCCCTGTTGCTGAAAGATGACGTTGCTACACGTGCACGGTCATCACCACCTCACCCAAAAGGATCTGATCCCAGACTTGAAATTGTCCCTCCTCGCGAAATTCATCCCTTGGGACGAATAGAGGAGGAGAAAAGAAGTAAACAGGAAGGTGGCCCTGACCTTTTAAGCACTCTTACTTAGGTCAAGCAGGCTCTAAAATAGAAAAACACAATGACGAGCCTGTATGACCTGATTATGACTTCTACTGCACACTATAAGGCTCTGGTTCGCATGTTAACATTAATACCAGTTGACGAGAACATGTCGGGGGAAGAAAAAGCAATCCACTTGGTCATGCTTCCTTCTGTGCTTGCAGAACCAAAGCCATCCCAACTGACTTTTTGCGATGATTCCATCAAGGAAGACCTTGAAAAGGGTCAGGTGACTATAGCACCCCTCTTCATCATAATTCGGGTCAGTCAACATAAGATCCGAAGGGTACATGTCGATGACGGGGATGCTATGTACGTCATCCCATTCCCTATAGTGGATAAGCTGAGTTTGGTCGACCAAATCAGACCCATGACAACGTCATGCTTAAAGTCATTCAACGGAGCACAGGTCATCATGAAAGGCATGGTCCACATTGACTTTGTAGCAGGGGACCAGTTCCCCATGAATGCAACATTCATCATGGTGGAAGAGATGCCTAGGTTTAACCTGATCTTGGAGAGGTCATGGTTAGCACAACTTAGGGTAGTCTCTTCACCCATACATCAGGAGATCCATCTACCCTATGCAGGTAGGGAGGTGGTAATCCATGGCAACAATGTAGCAACTCAAGCTATAAATAATGTGAACATGGAGCAAGGTTCAGAGGTTATCACCTCTGAGAATGAGATGCCTGTCTCTATCAACACTGACTGCTTAGCAAAGGAGCCAACCCAATGCACCAGCTCAGAAAATGAAAAGTATTTACAATGATACAGACGAATGCCCTAGCAAAGCGTCTCAGCCCTACACCTCACCAAAACCCGCGATGGGTCAAAAAGTAGTTACACATAACATAGCAACCTCACCACTTCCTGCACAATTGGCATCCTTTTTGCATTTACCACCTTTTTGTTTTGCATCCATCCATCTATGCTAGGTTAGCTTTTCTCTAAATCATTAGCATATCCTCTGTTTACCTACATGGCCTGAAGTGGCCTAAAACTAGCAATGGCCCAAAATAGCCTAAAACTATATTACATCCTGCTAAGGCCTAAAAATGGTAAAACTTTCGATTCACTTTACACGCATCGCCCAAAATGGCCTAAAACTAGCAATGGCCCGAAACGACCTAAAACTACGCATGGCCCAAAATGGCCTAAAATTATGCATGGCCCAAAATGGCCTAAAACTAGTGACAACCCGAAATGGCCTAAAACTAAAACACATCAAAACAAAAAGAAAATATAAAAATAGATCATGTAGATAATGCATAAACAAATAACACCGATCTTGCCAAGATTTGTTTTTTCATTCAAAATTTCACTTAAATAATGTTTTCAATAGTTTTACAAAACATAAAAAAAATCAAGAGCCCTGCAGTCATGCATCATGTTCCCCTTCATCGTTTCCCTCTACACCACCTTCTTTTGCTGCATCATCATTTTTGCCCTTTAGGGGCCCTACTTCTTCATCTAGAACTTGCATCATAGAAACAAAGTAGTCAGCTAGAGTTACACGTAAAAGCTAGAAGAGCATAAATTGTTGCATCGTAGAAAGTGACTGACCCAAGACGGCCCCACGTCTGTCTCGAAGGTTATGCAATTTAGTTCAAGCCCGAGGCAGTGCCAGACCTCCTCCTCTGTGATATCTGCCCAGTGCCTATCACTTAGTTTAGCATTTACGACAGCTTTCTCCTTTTCAATGGCCATCCACCTTGGCGGTCCCGGAGAAAAGGAAGCGGTAGCAATCTCACCTATGGGAAGGTTCACTTCTCGCTCAGGTGACTCAGTAACTCTCACTTGCTGCATAAACTTTTTGTAGGCCTCAGAAGTACCAATAACATCCAAGAATGCTTCATGGGTAAACAATTTTACTGAAGCATCCCGATATTGTTTACGATATGTGGCACATTCCAGTTTATACATGTGCTTATGATTTTTCTAGGACTACCCCCACTCGTAAACTCTAGCACTATAGTCCTTCCAGTCTTGGTTCTTCTGAGCCAACAACTCCATCTGCATCCACTACTCTATTATCTCTCGAGTGGCCTTGTTATTGTGTCGCACAGTCGTCCAATATCTGGCGTGATCTATGATAGCTATGCACCAATTACCATCATTGTTATCATGGGCCAGGAGGAACTTGTTCCTGAAACAGAGGTCTTCCACCTCAGCAATGAGATTGCCTATCTCCCTCTCTTGCCTCTAGACCCGTTTCCATAGGTCTTCATTCATGCACCTACACTCCCATAAGGAGCGTGCTGAGTGCAACACACATTTACTAGCCTCATCGTATATGCGACGAGGCACCTCAACCACTTTAGGTGAGAATGTAGGCACGGCGTCCACCTTCATTGCTTATTTCGGGTCCCACTTGAGGTGAGAGGCTATTATTACACATGAAAGCGCATTAGTCACAGTAGCGTAGCAAAGTTTGGCAACTCAGGAAGTCTAGCGTACCAAGCTAAAAGCCTAGCGTAGCCACTCTACTTACCCACTTCTAGATTGACTTGTTTGAGATGGCCAATCATGTCATTGACAACCCCCTACATGAACGTAAGCTTGTCGGGGGTCTCGGTCCATGGTTCTAGCCGAATCAGGGAAGGTCCTGTAGTGTTAGCAATGGTGTTTGTCATATAACCAAATGTGTTAGTCATGACCGAGATGGACGACAATGATGCTGATGAGAAATACAAACAACAGTGCAAAGGCTCCTACCCAGGAAACCCTCAGGGGTGATAGCAGGGGGTCGCCCATCGACATACTATCAAAAATACAGTCAAACTCACCAGCTTCTAGCTGTAGATCCCCTCCTTGTTGGCTTAAAACTATGGCGGCACCCTCTGCATTCATCTGTTCATCCAGCGTTGAATTGAATTTAGCAAAAGGATCATCAGTAGAGGTTCCTTTCTCATTGATGTGGGCTTCCTCTTTATTCACTAGTGGGGGAATCCTCCTCGTCAACTGAAATATCCCCCTCGTCAGTAGGGGCATTTTCTTTGTCGACGAAAGCCATTTCCTTTGTGGCAGAGGTTCCTTCTCTCTTGACAAGGGCCCTTTCCTCTGTGGCCAGGGCCCCTGCATCTTTATTAACTATCACGTTTTGGGGACCAACGTCTCTTCGTCACCTTCTTCTTCTTCTTCTTTTTCCTTTGGCAAAAAAGCAAGTTTGCATTAATCTTAGCATTTTAACTTAAAATCGATGCTATGCTATGCTACACTATTTAGTGTAGCACAGCATAGCAATCATTAACCAAACCAGTGAAAAAACAAACATAGGAAAAAATATTTACCGATGGGGGGCTGCACCCTATGTAGCTTGAACTGTAATGTCCGCTCCTCTTCTTCTTCTATATGGGGAAGTTCCTCAACTGGATGAGGCCTCTTTCACTGTAACTTGGTGACCACCATTTCCCCGATAAGGCGTTTCCCCTGTGATATGCTACCGATAGTAGCAGGGGGCACCTCTCCCACGCTGTCCTAGCCATAGAGGTTGTGGGCCACCTGATCCTTAGTCGTCATGGAAAATGACTCCCCAATTGCTTCTAGAGGATCCTGAGCTCGGGTTGTCTGGAAGCCTTAGCAGATACATGGTTTGGAAATCTGGTTGCGATCCTGTATAACCCAAACTCCGTTCTCATGAACCACCAAGAATTCCACGAAATGCTGCAAGCAAGCTATGTAAAAAGCATGATGCACGTTGAAACACGACTCATGCTTCTTATGAAGCTTAATCATTTCAGCTTGAAGGCCTTTGCAGAGATGCCTAGCCCAGTTGTAACAAGCCCCCTCTTCCATGACCTCCCTCATCACCCAAGCTTGCTCAATCCCAATAATCTTTCCTTGGGAAAGTAGCTGGGGAAAAGCATGGGCAAGAAAGATGGGATAAATGTCTTTGGCTACTCTCGGCTTCACTTTTTCCATAAGGGTCCCCTTTCATCCTTTAGCCACCCCTAGCCACTCCTCAATGTCCTCTTGATGGTTCACCTCTTTTTCGGTCTTTGCACCCACAGGGAGACCATCAGTAGGGACACCAAAGAGGTCCACAAATAGTTGGTCATTGATTTCAAGGACCACTTGCACATCGTGCATATGTGTGCAGAAGTGGTATGCCTTTTCGAAAAATGAGTCAGCTAGGGCCAGCATCTCAATGACAGGGATGCACGGGTTCATGGCCAGGAACAAGTCCATGAGTCCAGCATTCTTAAGGTGGTTGGTCATCGATTCCGAGGCCCTGCTGCAAAGCCAACGTTGAGTCTCATCTACCTCCTCGTACTTGAAGTAAATGTTGGCTTCATGATGCCCAGAGGTGATCACTGTCACCTCCTTGGACTTCTTCGTTGTTGTAGCAATTTGCACACAGAAAAAAAAAGTAAAAAAAATATACAAAAACTCAAATAAGTAGAAAATAGCATAAAAATAGGATTGACACTTGAACATGCAAGCAACCCACTATTTAGCTTACCAGGTTTAAGCGGCGATGGAAATGGCGGAAGATCCACTAATACATCTTCAACAGTAATTGATTTGAAGGGTGCCCAACCCTCATCCAACCAACCGAACTCCTTACATCTGTTGTAAAGCTAGGAGTATCGAGTTGGGTAGGTTTTGTATTCACCCCTGCATTGGCCTATCACACCTACACGCATATTCTCAGGGGAAGAAAACTCTCATAGCACCATCCGTGCCAAGGCCAATGCATCTGTGTCATTGTGAAGTCCATCCTTGTTGATAAAAAACCTTGTAACAAAAACACACTATTAACATTTGCCTAGCGTAGCAAGTATTGCATAACGTAGCAGAATATGTTCACAAAACTCACTTGTTGGCACAGTAAACGGTTCCTGGTGGATTTTAAAAACCAATTCCCATGTGGCGCGTAATAAACAAAGTGTTGTACGGATGGTAGCAATTGTATTCGGGCATCTCCCAGATCCAGGCCAGACGTCTCAAATTTTTTGAACGCTAACTAGATCCTTCCCCCTACCCACTCCCAATTGCTCCATTCGTCAAAGATCTTAAAATACCCCAATTTACCCCAGGCAACAAGGTTTCAGTCAATATGGCTGCTACCTCCTCTGACAAGTGCAACCAAACAATCACACTGAAGTGTTGGAGGAGAAATTGCAGGAAGTCGTGTGCACCTTCCTGGAACCAGACTTCCTACTACCCTACACATGCATGGGGCGGAGGAACATTGGCCACCAGTTCGCTTAGGTAGCACAGAACCCTTACGATTTCTAGGACAATCAAGATTGGCCTTAGCACCATCCTGCATGACACAACAACAAATGTTAGCATCATGTTCGAGTGGGATTCACATATAACGTAGCAGAGTTAGCAATTAGTAGATAGCGTAGCACGATTCTCTCCACGCATGTAGCATAGTAGAAAACATAAAGGCAATAGTGTAGTATAATTAACCTAGCATAGCAATGAAAAGATAAACACACATCTTTTGACAAGAAAGAATTCAATGCACTGCACTAGTTTCAACAAATCTTCTGCTTGACAACACGATTCGCAATACCCCATGGTAGACACGTGTTACGCTGTCCAATCACACACACGGACAAACCCTCCTGAGGGTCATACGCTATGCTATTTGCATGCGGAGTTGCCCAAGCTTTTGTGGCAAGCCAGCCACAGCAATGGTAGTTTAGACAACATTGCATGCAACCCTAGCATAGTGCCTGTACACCCATCATGGCCGAATCAGTAACAGCAATAGTGTAATGGACAAAATAGCAAAAAAACAATGAAAGAAATATGCAGATTACATAATGAAAATTGCAAAAAACAAAAACAGAAAAAGTAGAAGCAACAACTGCAACATCAAAAAATAAAGGATCGTAGCAACTTACTAGGTCGATGGGGTCTCCTCTTACACTGCGACGCACGCCTATGATACACGTCCTAGGGTCTCCTTCACTTCGTCCACCTTGGCAAGTGCTAGGTGCTTGCGTTCCTTCTTGGGAGCCATCGTTTCAGTTACCGGTTCTTTCTTGCTTGCTACGCTGAATTGCCTTACTCTTGGATAGCACAATCGCTCTACACTCTAAATGAAAGCTCTACACTGTTACGGTGAAAATGACAAGTTTAATGGGGCTAAACCCCTATTTATAGCTAAAATGGTGAAAAGAAACCTACCATTTTCTCTCCCCAATTAATGAGGGACTCCTCGTACAACGTAGCACTCTCCCATAGCGTAGCGGCACTGTTTGCATTATGGCAGGTGGGCCTAACCGAAAACTTTGACCCACTCTAAACTAGCCATTGGCCTTCATAAAAATAACTAACTAGATGGTCCGCAAAGACCTTAAACTAGTAGCTTCGAACTTTTGCATTCAGACGGTCTGCAAAGACCTTAAACTACCAAATTCTAACCCACAACTTCAATCTCATTAACGATCTGTAAATACCTTAAACTAGTAGTTCTAACACGTAGCTTCGATCTCGTTAGCGGTCCACGAAGACCGTAAACTAATACTTCGTAGTTTTGCTAAGTAGCTTGTTAGCGGTCCGCAAAGACCTTAAACTAATACTTTAAATTTAACCCATCAGCAGTCCACAAAGACCTTAAACTAGCATTTTTATGTTTTTGCACCTAGGTAGTCCACCGTGACTTTAAACTGGTAGGTTGCAAATTTCGCGTCACATTTTTATCGTTAATTCAACTGTTCACATCTTATTGTTGCTTTAAAAATGCCTACTATGCACGGTTGCTACAAACAAGTATCCCTTGACTAGGCATTTATCTCATTTTAGTAGGTTGAGCAAGAATGGCAATGCACCATGATCTTTCTTCACCTCTAGCTTTAACAAGTCCACATGGCAAGCTTGCAAGATAACTGAACCCCGAGTTGATAGACTGGGGATCATCCGTAGAAAACATTGTAGCATCCTTAGAAACATCCTTAGACTAGCCTGAAAGTCTAGTCAAAGCCCTAGATTTAGAGGTTGGGGATGTAACTTAGGACCCTCTCATTGAGACGCCTATGACCACATCTAGGGGGGAGATAAAAATGTTAAAACTTAGCTCCCTCCTAGATTCACAGATGCATAAAGATGTAGCCAAAGTATTGTAGAACAACATCGAAGTATTCGTGTGGTCTTACAACAACATGCTGGGTTTAGACCTGAGGCTTATACAGCACAACATTGTCTTAGATTTGTGGATGAAAGAAGTTAAGCAGAAGGCTCGCAAGGTTAAACCAGAGATCGCACTAGCCGTACGAGATGAAATCACCAAGCTCTATCAGGCTGGTTTCATCCGGGTAGTTGATTACTCAGAATGGGTGTCAAACATTGTTGTAGTTTCTAAGAAAATGGGAGGGATACATATCTATATAGACTTTCGAGATTTGAACAAAGCCATGATCAAGGATGACTTCCCATTGCCAAGTATTGATCAACTTATTGACACTATAGCTAGTCATGCTCTGTTATCCTTTATGGACAGTTTCTTCGGCTACAACCAAATTCGCATCAACCTAGAGCATCAGTTAACAACAACCTTCATGACCCCATGGGGGACTTTTTGTTATCCTATGATGCCCTTTGGGCTCAAAAATGCCAGAGTAACCTACCAGCGAGTCATTACATACATCTTTAACGACTACATCTTAGAAACACTGAACGACTACGTGGATGACATAGCGATGAAATCTAAAGAAGCCGTTGATCATCCCAACGATCTAAGTGTAGCTCCCAAGCATTGCCAGATGCATGATTTATGCCTTAACCCAAAAAAGTGTGTCTTCGGGGTCAGAACTGAACACATGTTAGGGTTTGTAGTATCGAAGGTTGGAATACGAGTGGATCCTGACAAAGTCAAGATCATTGTTAACCTGGCGCCACCTACAAATCTTAAGGAATTACGAGGGTTACAAGGTAGAGTACAGTTCATCAGAAGGTTTATAGCAAAGTTGACTAACAAGTTACACCCCATGCAACATCTACTGAAGAAGGGGATCAACTTTGAATGGACAACATAATGCCAACAAGCCTTTGACAATCTAAAGGAAGAGCTTTTACACCTCCCAACTATTTACCCACCACAGAGGGATAAGCCTTTCTTCATCTACCTTTCCACCTCAGACGCATCTATCGCAGCACTGTTATGTCAGAGATGAGATGACGGCTCTAAAATTCCAATGTACTACCTAAGTCATGCATTGATAGCGTATGAGGTAAGATACAATGAGGTGGAGAGAAACTGCCTTGCCTTAGTGTTTGCATTAAAGAAGTGGAGGCATTACCTGTTTCGCAGTAAAGTTAACATTATTTGCAAGAGCAATGTACTTCGGGCTATCACAAATAATATGTATGAAAGTAGTAGAATAGCTCGGTGGAAAGCCATAACACCGGAATTCGACTTACATTATGTGAGCCAATCGTCAATGAAGGGTCAAGCTATAGCTACATAACTTACGACCTCACCCGTCGATGACTAAGCAATCATAGATCCCGAATTCCCTGACGAGCATGTCAACATTATCAATGTCGTCCCGTCGCATCTTGAAGCTACTTTGCATTTTGACAGCACCTTGACCGCATGAGGGGGTAGTGCAACTGCTGTCATTACGTCCTCCTCTGGGGAAATGCAACCTTTTGCTTATCATTTTGCATTTTCTTGTACAAACAACATGGCAGAGTACGAAGGGTTACTCAGGGGCCTCTTAGCAACCTAAGAATTAAGCATACAACACTTGGCAATTCGTGGAGATTCACAACAATTCATAACTTGTTGTGAATCAAATCACCGAGGTTTACACCTGCAAGGCTACACACCTGTAGCCCTATTACAACCTAGCAAAAAGCCTACTCAAACAGTTTGCAACAATAGACGTTCAACACGTGCCGCGCAACGAAAACACCATAGCAGATGCCCTGGCCACCCTAGCATTAAATGTGTCATCACACCTATTCCCAAATTTGCCAGCTTCGATTACTGAGTGTATGGAGCCTATCACTTAGGTGGTACACGTAGCCTCTGTTAGCACTGCGGATACCCAGGAGTGGTATGCCAACATTAAAACCTACCTACAACATGACGAACCCCCAAGCGGATTGACATTTGCCCAAAGAGATGCAATCCGTAAGCATGCTTGGAAATATGTGCTTATGGGAGACAACACCTTGTGCAAACACTCCTATGACAAGATATTACTGGCATATATAAATGAGGAAAAAATGCAGAAGGTTATTAATGAAGTACATGAGGGACTGTGTGGTGGACACATAGCACCTAGGTCCATGGCTGCAAAAATCAAACGCCTAGGGTACTACTGGCCTCATATGGAGCATGATTGTCTAGCCAAAGTCAAGGCTTGCGATATGTGCCAAAGATATGAAGATCTTATACACGTTTCACCTACAGAGTTGCATCCAACGTAGATTACGTGGCCCTTCCAACGATGGGGACTAGACATCATAGGACCTATCACACCTAAGTCCTCCGCAAGGCATAGCTTCATCATCACTTCCACTAAGTATTTTACGAAGTGGGTGGAAGCTATTCCCCTGAGGAAGACTACATCTCAGCAGATTTTCCACTTCATCTTAGACAACATCGTGACAAGGTTTGGGCTTCCCATGACTATTGTGACCGATAACGGGCCACATTTTAGTAGTGCAGAAACCAAAACCTTCTACAGCAATCTTGGCATTAGGCAATCGTTCTCCTCACCATACTACCCACAGGAAAACGGACAAGCAGAGGCCACGAACAAGTCCATCATCAACTTACTCAAGAAAATGCTTAGTAACAACAAGAGGCAATGGCATGAGCAAATCCTCTATGTGCTCTGGGCCTACAGAACAATGTGCAGGTGAGTAACAGGTAAGACACCTTATAGTCTTATTTATGGATCTGAAGTGGTTTTACCTCTTGAGTTGCAAGTACTTTCACTTCACATGATCCTGTCGAACATCGTGAGCGAAGCCCAGAACAACGAGTCGAGGATCGTCGACCTCGACTCCATAGAGGAGGAGCGTGCACAAACACTTGGTCACATAGAGCATTATCAAAATAAGCAGCAGCAGAATCACCATGCAAACCCTCGTCAACGGCCGATATAGAAGGGAGACCTCGTTCTCAAGGCTGTCTGTGAGCATATGAACAAATTCTTAGCAAACTGGGAAGGTCCATTCATGGTCATAAAATCCTTTGGAAATGGGGCCTTCAAGCTAGCAAACATGGATGGCAACGAGATCACAAATCTTAAAGCCATACTACATTTGATGCAGGTGCAAGGTAAGCAAACGTTCACTATGACATAAAACTGGCAAAGGTAAGCAGTCGTCCACTACGACGTAAAACTAGCAAAGCTAGTTCGCTATGACTATAAACTGGCACAAAACGTTCGCTACGATGTTAAACTGGTTGATCCACCATCTATTATGACGTTAAACTAGCACTACGGTCTACTAGAACCTTAAATTAGCATAGCCATCGTCCGCTACAATGTTAAACATGCACTACGGTCTACTAGGACCTTAAACTAGCATAGCCACCGTCTACTATGACGTTAAACTGGCTGATCCACCATCCGCTATGACATTAAACTAGCATTGCGGTCTACTAGGACCTTAAACTAGCATAGCCACCGTCTGCTACGATGTTAAACTGGCTAATCCACTGTCTGCTATGATGTTAAACTAGCACTATGGTCTGCTAGGACCTTAAACTAACATAGCCACTATCCGCTACAATGTTAAACTAGTTGATCCACCATCCGCTACGATGTTAAACTAGCACTACATTCTGCTAGGACCTTAAACTAGCACAACCACCGTCCGCTACGACGTTAAACTGGCTGATCCACCATCCGCTACGACATTAAACTAGCACTACGATCTGCTAAGACCTTAAACTAGCATAGCCACCATCCGCTACGACCTTAAACCAGCGCATCAGATGGTCTACCAGGACCTTAAACTGGGTTTGTGGCATGTCCTCAGCATGCATCACAACTCTACACAATAAGCAAGCGTGCATACCGCCAACATGGGGTGGGATGTTGCAGTTCCTGAATGTAGTTCACGATGCTAAGAAAACACCCTCAGGAACATATGTAACGCCACTTCCCCTGGCATCTTGCTGATCCTCCAGAGATGTCTTATGACATCTTGCTGACTCTCTAGAGCTATCGCCACCATGGCTCATCGCCATGGCAGTAGCTTCCCTAGTCAATGCCTGCTACTGGAGTTCCATCAGTATTGTGGCCCAACCACAATGTTGCTATCCTCCAACCCCCACCGTCGTCCGAGTCCAAAAGACATTCAATTATTGGGTAGCCTATCTCACAGCCGAACTGCATAATGTTTACCTTGGGTAGGGATTCTTGAGCACTCGCATCACCACAATTCCTAGCTACCTCAATGCCGACCTCTCCACGCAGATGCTACCAAAACTGTTGCTAGCCTTTCTCGTTTGGATGCCGAATGGCTTAGCAACAACGTCCATTGTTCCAGCAACCTTCAAAGTAAGCAAGGCCTTTGCCTTCATTTTGCATCATGGTTGTTTCTTCTGGTTTGCTTTCTGTTGTGTTTGTAGGATGCGTATTAGAGAGACGTCAGTCAGAGATGCGTTTCATCACGGAAGCAGGACACTACATCGTTCCAAGGTGGTCATCCTGATTAGCTTAGCTACTTCGAAGTGCATATCCTGCCCTCCCCTTTAAGCTCCTTTACCTTGTTCTTTACACCTGCAACTCTCACTCTCACCTCTTTTACGAATTTTCCTAATGCCTATAATGCCCTTCCATATGCCCAACCACAAAGTCCATGACGTGTGTAACGCAAGTTGCTGCATGGGAAGCATCTGTAAGTAGGTTAAAGCCCCACATGGATGTAACACAACTCATCTTGGGAAAGAAACGCCTGTCCTGCGACAAGGTTTTTTGCAAATGTAAATGGCATAACAACAAAAGAAAAAGCGTAAAAGAGCAAAAGTTCGCGCAAAAAAAACATGCCTAAAATAAATGGCACATCAACTGTTTCATAGTAACCCTCTCTAAGCATTCTGACGAGAGGTCAAAGGTCAGCAAAAGCAAAGATGACCATGCAAACAACTCCCTCACAAGCATTTCGATGAGGGACCTTGCTAAGTCTTATCTTTACCATTTTCCTGAACCTCCTTCTTCCCCCAGTTTAACCCTTCCTCTTTCCCCGCATGACCAATCCAACACTCTCAAGCATAGCTAAGCGACATCTTGGCGATTACTGAAGAGCAATGTTAGCACCTTGTCTTTCGCGGTGTTTTGTATTCTTTGTCGGCATCTCTCGAGTCCGTCCTCTAGATGTCGACAAAGAGGGGCCAATGAAACACCCTAAAAATTTCAAGACATTCTTGCTTCACCAGGTTCTTGGAATTTAGGCAAAGGATTTACACTAGTGTAGCATCATGGTAGTTTGGCAGGAAATGGATGCTCTGAGTTTAGATTGTCCAGTTCGGCAAATTTTCTACTCCTAGTGTTGATAGGCCTGACAGACCCTCCAGCCTGCCCACCTAGGTAATTCACCCGGCTGATAGTTTACTTAGAAACCATGCTGGGAGTTGTCGGCGGTACTCAAGATGTGTGAAATAGTTCGACAAGTTTTCTAGTGAGGAAGTTTGCTATGCTACACTACACTATGTAGTGTAGCGGGCCTCAGAAGACAATTGCTCAGGTTGTAGAACAAAGTGCTAGTTATGCTACGCTACGTAGCGTAGCACAACATAGCAAAGGCAAAATAGAAAGGCTCAGCTTGCCTAGTAATTCCAATTGCATTCGGTAGGCACTCCAACCTTCAAAACCAGTTGCCTTGTTCAACTTCAAGTCCTTAGAAAAGCTTCTCATCAGAAAGTAGCGGATTGAACAAAAAGCAGGATACGCTGGCTCCTATGCTGTGCTACGATGTAGCGACGATTCAAAAGCAGTAATGAGCCTCTCAGATGCAAGGTCAACAAGTTCACAAATATCTCTTCGTAGAAGGCAAAAGTTGCAAATATTAGCATGATCAGAGCTCCAGGCAAGCATTTGCTACTTCAACACGGATTGCGAATGAAGCCAACTGCCACGCTATACTACGCTACGTAGCATAGCATAGCATAGCAAAAGATGCATATCAAATCAAGTGTTGAAAAAGTTGACTTGACGTGTGGTGAAGCTTTGAGCAGATGTAGTTAACTTCAACGTCAATTTCTTCTTCAAACTGGTGGCTACGCTACATAGCGTAGGAAAGTGTAGCAAGCTACTACGCTACGTCAACATGCTATGCTACACAGCGTAGCACAACATAGCAGGTAGCTACGCTACTTTAGTGTGCCTCATTCCTTGTCTGCATTGTTGGCATACTTGATTCCAACATCTACAGTTTCAACAACATAATTGCAGCATGGTGGGCTCGTCAATCAACTTTGCATGTCCATGCAACATGGACATGTCAGCATCTTGCAAGTCCAGGACACGTGGCATCCAGGCCGCATTTCTCATGTCCTCCTAGCCTTATAAATACCCCAACGAGCAACACTCAAGGAGCTGGCAAAAATTGGTTAGCAAATTTGAGCAAGGCTGGCAAATTTGGGCATTTGTTGACAAAAAAAAAGTTCATTGGCAATTTTGAGTATTGTTAGCATTTGTTGTGAGCAAGTTGGCAAACATTGTTGCTTGGCAAGTTGGTAAAATTAAGCAGTTGGCATTTTGGCTTGGCATTCTGTTAGCTCCTTTCTGCTATCTTTGTAGCACTTTGCATTATTGGCTTTTGAGTCTGCATTCAAGAATATAGTTGGCCTACTTTGAACACTCTGGTTACCTTTGGGATCTCTGTGCTTCCTAGTGTCATGCAACTAATTGTATCCACTTCAACAAAGTAGAGCCGCGATCTTGAGGCAGTGCATTCCCTAACTCTTATTCACTTTGAATTCCGCTCATTATTATTACATTTTACATTGTTTTTCGCTTCGTTGCATTTAATAATTATCATATTACATTACAAACATTGCTTTCACATTACACGTTTACGAAAGGTTAAGTGACACCGACTAAGTCCCTAGCTGATCGACCAGACCGTTCAGGGCACCTTGTTTCTATTTTTAATCCAGCACGGCCCTCGCATGGATCCGGGGTTAAGATTGTTCATCTAATAACCTCTCGGTGTTTCCAGCCACCGACGTTTTCAGTCACTACACTGCCTACTTTTGACATTGGAATATTTTTTTTTTGAGAGAGAATGTTCAGGAATGTATTACTGAAAGTATGGTACACGAGTATACAAGTACAAGCGGGGGGGAGACCAGGGGTGGCCCACCCCAAAGGGGAGGGGGGGCCCTGGAAACCCACAAAAGATCAAAAGATCAAAACTCGAACGACATCAAGCTGAGCTGCCAAACCACAGAGCCGTACAGACATCCAAAACACCCCAACAGGGGGGGGTGCACCCTCAACGCAAAAGGAAGGGGGAGAGAAAAAAGGGGGGGTGCACCCCCAACAGGGGGGCACAACCCCACACACAAACAGTAACGACGAGCTCAACAGAGAACGGGGGGGCTAGGGGCGAGTCGGCAGCTGGCGACAGGCACACTGACGCAGCTCCAACTCATGAAGCAGGTCCACGGTGGCACGGTGCTCCTCTGTGTCCACAAAGTTAGCGGCCTATTGAAACCCCTGCAGAAGAGCCTCGCGCCTGCTCCGGTCCGCCGAGGAATCCCCCGCATCCGGGTGGAATCTAGTGGACGTGCGCCGGATGTGTCGTCTGAGCTCCCCCCAGGAGCTCTCACAACTAATGCCAAGGATGTTATACGGGCAGCGCCCCCCTTTGAGCCACTGGCGGGCGCTGTGTTGATGCGCCCGGTCGAGTTGCCATTGCCATTGCTCCTCCTCCTCCTGCAGGCGTTCCTGCTCTTCTAGGGCCGCCGCCTCCTGGGCCTGTCGGGCCGCCTCCTCCTGACGCAGCTCCTCCCTGATTCGGTCCCGGAGCTCATCCGTGAGCTGGGCTCGCAATGGAGTCGCAAGGTCTCCATTGCGAGCGTATGCTACCTGTTCAGCTGTTGTGCTTATTCCTGAAGCTGGGCATCGTGGTCGGTGCGCCACTTGGTCAAGGTCTCGGTCCACCGACTCTCCGAAGTTTGTCGCTCGGCCTCC
>MNCI01006273.1:291002-327156 GCA_015680685.1 Gnetum montanum
GCCATAGCCGCATCCGTAGCGGCCGCCATAGTTGCTGTCGTGGCTATCGTAGCGGCCGTAGCAGCCGTCATAGTTGCCGTCGCTGCTGTCGCTCTTGAGTATAATTTTATAATATTTTATTTGGTCTCATAGATTTAAAAGGTCTTAAATTGTAATAAAATATACATTTCAGCCATGGAAGCTATTTATTCTATCAACTCTAAGATGGATAAATTATTTGAAAATTCAATTTTCAAGTTATTTAGAATTGTGTTTAACAATGTCAAATGATGAAGCATCTAGTGGAAATTGTGCATCTTTGGGTAAAGCCTATAATTTAGGCCCATTTTAGAGGGTGAGGGCACATCATTGGTGGTGTGTACTTGGTGTGTTACCCCACTTAGTGCATTGGTGAGCCTGGTAGGTCAACACCCTAGCATCACCACCATGGTGTCAATGAACCACTTCTTATTACAAATATGAAAACTATAAATAACCAAGGATGAAAGCACAAAAAGGATTATTCATTTAAGAATTTTTTTTTTGCATTTTTCAAGTGAAAAGCTTCTTCTCCTCTTTAAGATAAGTTTGTAATTTATTTTCTTTGTATCTTAAATGATTACCTTCATTGTGCAACGAAAGACTTTGACAAAGTGTTGCAATGCTCTCGTAACCTAAAACCATTTAGTCAATGAGAAGTTAAGTGTTTGTACGATGAATAAAGCTTATCGATTTTTTTAAGTGTGTTACCTTAACCTTGATGATATCTAATTAATAATTTTTTTATAGTTAAAAATTATAACTAAATGATTTTCTTAGATAAATTAGCATAGTTGTGTGGAGGTTATGATAATTCGAACTTGCCTAAGGAGGTGATACTTGTCTGGAATTGTGTTGGGCCATCAAAGGTATGACTAAGGATATTTTATCACTTTCGTATGTTAGTGTCACACCCAATCAATAGGGACCACACCACAATTTGCATGTGTGTTAGATTTCTACATTGTGCTTGTCTTACAAAGGATTGTGACATAAAAGTATGTTACATTTCTCTTCCATGTGCAAACAGTGTACTTTCTTGTAAGGAAGTACAATGAAATTTGATTATTTTATTCTTTATATTAATAAAATACATAAAATTTATAAAATATCATTCCCCTACAACAACATGGTTTCTTCACTTGTCATAAAATCTAGTTTGGTATAGCTACTCAAAAAGAGATGAGAAGTTAGGCTTTCGCTCATGCATCAACCTGCAACAACTCTTCTTGCAAAATTGGAACAAGGAACATGGCTGGAACAAGGAAAATGGCTGCAAATGCCTCAGTTATTCAAAATTATGTTTATTTTTTCAGTTTATGGGTTTTACGATGCAATGCTAGATTGCAATACAATTAACAGGAAACTATCACCCATGAAAAAGAAAAGAAAATACTAGCATAGATGCTTCGGTTGAAGGGCTGCATTGTTCGGCCAAACAAAGAAAATATAATTGGAAACGTTTTGTTTGTTTTGCAGTTGCCGTAATGAATATGTTGAATGGCATATGGTGATTTGTATATTCGTGGTTTGCATCAGCGTTCTTTGAACTGTTGTCAAATTTGGTTGCAGGGTTTGGTGGATCTTCTTGGTGGTTCGGATCAGAGCCTGTAATTAAAAATATTAATAAAGTTCTATCGTCTCGTGAAGGGGCAATTAGGAATTAACTAATGATGTAACGATGGAGATTCTGCGTGTGCCTGAAATAATTAGTCAGTGGATCGCAGACTTCGCAAAAACGAGGAGACATGAATTACCTATTAACTATTAACTAGACAGTGCTGAGATTTTTATGCGTAAATTAAATTAGTTTAGCTATATATTTATTATTTATATTTTAATTTAGCTGAGAGAATTATTTACATTTTTTAAATTAAAAAAATTAAATTGATTTACTGAGAATTGATTTCCAAAGATAAAACTTAAGTTGCAGAGCAGTTGGACAACTGTAAATAATAATTCTTGTTAAAAAATTCATCTCTTATCCAGCTTTTATAAAGACAATTATTTATAGAGCTCTCCCTTGCTATTAGGATGATAAAATTATTTTACTATAATAAAGAACTTTATTAGATGAACCTCGGCCAAAATTACCTTGTGTGATAAAAATTGTAAGAATGATCTGTATATGAAGCACCGAACACCCACATCTAGAAGATAAATAGCAGAACTTTATAATATCCATATACTTTGGTAGAATTTTGTTTATTTATAAACGGTTCTGGCTATGATAAAAGATTTTGGTTCTAAACTTTGCCATTTAAAAAATCCGCTTAAGATATATCTCCATTAAGCATTTCTTAATAGCTATAGTTAATGGCTCATAAGGTGTTAAACTTATGATTTATTTATTTGTTGATTAGCTTTGAGTTTGAGTTATAACTGAAACATTCGAGATCTTATTAAAATTTAAAGGTAAGATAGTAAAATTTTGAATTTGGTTTATTAACCTGATACTCTCCTGATAAAATTTTCCATCACTTTACCATATCTTTAGATCAATGAACTAGATTCAGAATTTTCTTCCTTATTAAAGGGTGATCAATATAAATTTATCTTCAAGTGAATTTCTGAGTTGGCAAAAGTTTTAAAGCAAAATCAAAATCGTTGTCATAGCCAGAACCATTCAGAAATAAACAAAATTCTACCAAAATATACGGATATTATAAAATTCCGCGGTTTTTTAAACGTGTATTTGGTGCTTCATTTACGGATCATTCTTACAATTTTATGCCACAGGGTAGTTTGTTCACAGAAAAAATCTCAGCACTCTCTGGTTTATAGGTGATTGTCATCTTACTAGTTGACAAATTGATGTTTCATATACACAGAGAATCTACATCATAACATGATTAGATAGTTCTTAATTGCGCTTTCAATTAATAACAAAACTTTATTAATATTTTAGATTACAAGCCCAAATTCCATCCAACGAGAACCTAGCTGAAGATCCACCAAACCCTGCAACCAACTTTAGCAACAGTCCCCAGCACACCACCGATATACAAATCACAAAAAGAAATTATGCCACTCAACAACATATTCGTAACGGCACCTGCAAGACAAAGAAAACGCACCGGATTTGATTTTTTAGTTTGGTTGAACAATGCAGCCTTTCAAGCAAAGCATCTATGCTACAGTATTTGTCATTTTTTTCTCACGAGTAATCGTATTCCCCTGTTAATCCCATTGCAATCCCGCATTGGATCATGAAACCCCAAGACTGAAAAAAACATAATTCTGAACAACTCGGGCATTCGCTGCAATCTTTCCCGCTTCAAATTTGCAAGAAGAGCTACAACCCAAATCAAAAAGTAACAGAACAGAGATAAGTTGCTCATGAATTGAATCCAAACGTCTGCAGAAGCAGCGACCCGGCAGTCCGCCAAACACAATTCTGAACAATTCGAGCATTTGCAGAGCTGTTCCTGCTTCAATTTTGCCGGAAAACGTGTAACCCATATCAAAAATAACAGACAGACCATGAACATAACTTGTCCAGCACCAGAAGAATCCAAATAGTTACACAGAAGCAGCAACCTTGGTGCGTGTCCTTGAATCTTTAATGGCTATGGAGACCAGAAAAGTAGATGAATTCTGGTGTTGTCCAGACGGTGACACAGTTGCTCTGCAGAGTGGGCAGATGGCTCTGATAGCCAGCCATTCTGCAACGCAATGGGAGTGGAAAACATGGCGACATCCCGGCAGAACTATGCAATCCTCCCTGCCCTGAAACCGCTGAATGCAGACACAACATTCTTGGGCAGAATTTTCACTTCCAGAAAGCTCTGCAACAGATGAAATAATGGGCAGCCGCTGAATCTGTGAAGCAGTCAGTCCCCTGTTGCACAAATCCTGCACAAAAATTCTACGCAGGAACTGCGCTACAAGCACCGCCATAGCATACACAATGAGCACTAATCCCATTCCTCCGGAAATACACACCATTGCCAGCAGAAGGCACTCTGCAGATTCTGCTCTGTCCATGCTCATGGCATAATAATAATGCTAATAATAATAATCGGATGATAACTATCCAAACAAGAACGTTTACTGGTAATCACCAATAGTACGCAGATCTTGCAAGCAAATTGTGTCTGCAGTACAGTTAAGAAATCAGATTTCATTCCAGTGTCATAATGCATGAAATTGCGTAGACAAGCAGAAGCAGCCACATGTAACATCAACTGCGTCGTATTACTCTGGCATTCCTTCACATGGCCCCGACATATCCACCGAGCAAATCCAATTTTTTTTCTTCCTTTGCCTTCAATTATAAATATCTCTCCACAAATGGCTCTGGGTCGTGGCTCATGTCCAAGAGCATGATACCAGACTGAAAATCCGTGCATGTTGCCAAACAAACAAATGTTAGGACACATTTCCTTGTTCGTTGGTTGTTTCTACGGCCACGTCATTGGGATCCGTCAATGTCAGCTTGAAAGAGGTTTTTCTTTTTAAATAAAACAAAATCATTTCTTTAATTGCAATAGACGTAGGCTTTGAGGCTTGCATTCTGGTTTCTTATTAGTAAACGTTTGCTGTTTGAAAGTTATCGATCGATGAACGAATAAATAGAGGTATGGAATTGGTTTGGGAGAGTCGTTCACGGTAGCTTTCTGCAGCGTGCTAAAATTCTCGACCGTCACACAAAATAAACAAAGCAAGTGCTGAGCCGGCGAATCTTTTATGGTGTTTTATTCTGTTTTGTTGTAATATTGTACGTCCAGAATTTTGGCTTCTTCGTTGATTTCTTTGTCCGACGTCTTTTAATTCATTAATTATATACGGATATTATCATATAGCATTTAGACCACGGTATCCAACATCTCTTGGTAGGAAAACACCAGCTCAACCAACATTCTAGACAAATAAAGATGCTGCCCTGTGTGTTTCATTTATTAAATAAAATAAATTTTTATTGCCTTTAGAGTATGAATGACTTGGAATAGTGATTGAAGTGTTTCCGTTGGCACGCTTCATGTGTAAATGATTAAATCAAATTAAGGATGTTCATGATGTAGAATCTTTTAAGCGTTAATAATTATCTTGAATCCACCTTATCATGAACTAACTTGAATGGAGGACAATTATTAGAGTATAAAATTTAAATGGGTTTTAAAAAGTATGAATTTAGATTTTATTAAAATTAATTTACATTTCATATAAACTTTTTATTAATATTAAGTTTTAGTGAATTTAGTAGAAAGAATAGTAACAAGCGATGGTAAGAATAGTGATGAGCGATGGTATATCCCAACACGTTAGTATAAAAGTCATGAGTGTCTATGCGTGACCATATTGTAATCTGTGGTATATCCCAACACGTTAGTATACAAGTCATGAGTGTCTACGCGTGACCATATTGTAATCTGTGGTATATCCCAACACGTTAGTATACAAGTCATGAGTGTCTACGCGTGACCATATTGTAATCTGTGGTATATCCCAACACGTTAGTATACAAGTCATGAGTGTCTACGCGTGACCATATTGTAATCTGTGGTATATCCCAACACGTTAGTATACAAGTCATGAGTGTCTACGCGTGACCATATTGTAATCTGTGGTATATCCCAACACGTTAGTATACAAGTCATGAGTGTCTACGCGTGACCATATTGTAATCTGTGGTATATCCCAACACGTTAGTATACAAGTCATGAGTGTCTACGCGTGACCATATTGTAATCTGTGGGTGGACAATGTAATTATGCTAGCAGTTGATGTTGAGTTCGTGATCATTGTCTTCCCACTTCGAGTTAGTGAAATCTTAATGTATGGTTTAACTCTAAGTGAGGCATATGATAGATGATGTTGTAGGGCTCTTAATGCTCCTAATGGTAAACATGATTGAAAATGAGATAAAGGTCTAAGTCTAAATAACAATGAAAATACCAATCTATCTTAGCCTAGAGTAATGGATATCTAATCCTAGTTTACTGTACATGCATTGGGCTTATGTGTTGCCACTAGGATTACCAAGTGGAATTACTATTGAGTGAATCAAGCAAGACCACTACTAGGTTACCAAACAATCACACTTAGCACTCAAAACTGCTTAACTAGTAAACATGGAAAGTAAAGTGCTTGAAAATGTAAAGTGGTAAATTAGGAAAGCAAAAAAATTATGTTAAGTAAATAGTAGAACAAAAGAACTATGGAATGGTGCAATGATGTGAAACAATCTTAATCTTTATTGTTGATCATAAACTGTGCCCAAGTACAATTTACACAAATAAAGACTTTGTCAAGTGCTTAACACCACACTGTAGGCATTCACACTATCGCTAAAACTACGAAATGAAACTGCAAGAATTTTGCTAAGGGTTGATAAAAATTTATTGTTTCATGTGCATCCGAATGTTGTATTTATAGGGCTACACAAATCCCAAGACATTACATCAACAATGACGTAAGATGAGCTATGATATCGTTGATACGATATTGCATCAAAGGAAAAAATGAATTTATCATACCCCCATGACTAACTAGAAACTCATCCTCGAGTTAAAACAAAATGAGGATAGAGTCCCTTACAAAACTAGGAGGTAGATTTAACTTAACATGACTTAACTATTTACATGACTTTGAATATCACATTGGTGTTTTTACAAAAATTGGACATAGTTGACAATTGACAAACAAAACAAAAAGAAAAATTGAAGTAGTGCAATGTAGCCTTAAGTTCCAAGTGGTGGAGGCTCTTCCATCGACTTTTTCCCCTTGTCATTAGGCTTTTGAAATTGGTATTTGTTGAGGAGTGCCTGAAATTTCTCCTCTTCCATCCTAGGATCATGTACCATCCATGTTGATTATGCAATGTTGAATGGCGTTGGTACATCTCATGGGCATAATAGTTGTGGGAACATCTTTTTTTCTTTTATGTACCATGCTACAAACTATCGTCGTTCTTCTTCAAAATCCCTAGCCACCTTTCTTAATTCTTGATAATCTAAAATTTGGTGTGCCAGGTTCGCTGCTACATCCTTCTGCCCTTGGTAGCTAGCTTTTACAATCTCGAGTTCTAAGTTTGCCACATGAAATTTATTCAAGGCATCTTTTCTATCAGCAAACTCTTTCTTGTACATGGCATACATAGCTGCTACATGTTGCTCAAGTTCATTCTTAGGTTGTCCTGCTGTCAACATGGCCAAGTTAGCATATTGAAGATTTACTAACCCCATGTATTCTATCATGTCTTTAATCTGTAGGTCTTTATTTCAACCTAGTGGACATGGGCTAAACTATCCAAGATGGGTTGCCAATCTGGGGTCTGAGCAATGATGGAACTATTTTTTTCCTTTGCCATTTGGATTTTTTTCTCATTTATTTGCTTTTACATCCCCACTTGGTTTCTGAAGTGCTTCTTGAGTTTTTCATGTCTTTTGGCCTCGTTTTGCCACATGCTTATTTCAATTGCAAACTTTTACTTGATAGCATGTACTTCTTTCATTAATAAGGTCATATTTTCTCAAGCCAATCTACTCATGTCTTGGTTGATATGCATGAGTTGTTCTCTCAATTGGTGAATGCTTTCCTTGAAAACATTCTTTTGTTTTTCAACATTTGTTAATCTTATATTATCTACAATGAGCTTTCTATTCTCTTCCTCCAAGATTGTGAAAGTTTTGGTATGTGGATATGTCTAAGCTTCAACAATTGATGCATTCTACACTGCCTTCTCTCCTTCCATCTCTACATGAATGTTGTGGGCAATATGCTACCTCACTTGATCAGTTTAGTACTGCTCAAGATGGTTTGGGGCTATAAATCATGCAAGATCCCTTACTTTTGCTTTGAGAGTTGCAAATTCATTTTGTAATCTTTGCACTTTAGTTTCAGCATGTTTTGCCCTTGTCTCTACCATTACCAACTTTTCCTTTATGGCTATCAAATTAAATTGTACTGTTGTGATATCGCTAGGGATATTAAAATGGTTTTACATGACCTAGCTCATCTACAGTAGTTTGTCAAGGATGTCTTCATGCTCAGAAGGAGTCATCGAGGTATCGGCTAGCATTTGAGCATCTTTAGCTCTAGAGATATTGGTTGGTGGCACAATGAGAACATTAAAGGATTCCTTGATATGATCAATTATTACTTTGCCTATCCCACTGCTTCTTGGTGTTGCATGACCATGATTGTGGTACCCTCACCAGTTTCTAGCATTACTTGGAATGATGTAGCATTCTTTGAAATTTTTTGTGCCCAATCTTTCTCTTCTCTTGTCTACAATGATACTTTCCCACTAATAGGATCTGTAGAAAATGTGTGCCTCATTGAGCTTTCTCTAACTCCATAGAGATTGGATCCTTCTTTTGCTTCCCAGTTGATTGTATCTATGATTTGATGTAGATGGCTCATTGATGAATGGTAATCTTGTGGAGGTGGTTAAGCTTGTTGTTCTAGTCTATCTCCAACAGGTGTTGAACCACTGGGTCCTACTTATTGTTATTAACTAGTAGTTGGCATGTTACCAATAGGTGTTGAACCTGAAGCTCAATCAATGTTCGCTAGCTTCTCTAGCTAATCTTTCTTTGGTGACATTAGTTTGGACATCTCTACATAGGATGCATTCTAGGCTTTTCATGGAACATCATTGGTGTAACCCAAGATCCCTACTTACTTGCAAAGCTTTTGATGAACGACAAGGTACCCCTATGCCCAACCATACGAATCACAAGTGTTCACGTGCGATTCGGTTGAATTTCGTAGACTATAATTACCAAGTACGCTAGAGCTAAATAGCGCATATGTGTTGTCTGTTCGTTGTCTTTCCAGTCCCATTTGTGGAATGCAATTGTATGGCTAAGTGTGACTGAGGCGTAAGATTTTTATTATTTTGTGTTCTATCAATTTACTTGCCTAGAACAAGAATGAAAGTGAAAGTGATTAATTGTTAAGAAAACTATAATCTAATCTAGCCTAACACAAGTAACCATTCCCACTTCTTGGACACATCCTGAACTTTGTGTAAACACTACTAGGTTGTCAAATGCTAACCATTTCTAAGCTATCAAGTGTCACATGTATGTTCAAAGGGGTTGTGCTTGTGTATTTTTTTAATCAGTTTCTTAATAAATCATAGTTAATTACTACATGAATAACATTAATGTAAATTGCATAAAATAATGCATAAGAAAGAAAGACTCAAGTGCTACAAGGTGAATCAAAGAGTTCGTCTTTATTGCCAATACAATGGTGTGTTCAGGTACATTAATGCTTGAATAAAGATCTGATCACACTTAGACCTCCTACTACGAGTACTTGGAAAATATTCTAACTCTCAAATGGACAAATTGTAAGAGTTTTGCTACTTAACTACCCAAAACTACTCTCAATCATGTGCCCGAGGGCTGTATTTATAGACCTAGGAGTAACCCTATGATATTGAATGTATGATGTCGCATCTTGGGCCACGATATCACGTACTTGATATTGTGTACCTGATATCGCAGCCACTCCAATATCGGAGCATGTGAAAAACACGATTTATCATATCCCCATGACTAAATGAAAACTCGTCCTTGAGTATAGAAGAAGAGGAACAAGTCCTTTACAAAATATATTAGGAGGTGTGGACTATTCGATTGACATGCAGAGTGACATAGAGAAAATAGACAAATACAGAAGTGCCCAAGAATACAATATTACAATTGTGTACAAAATTGGATGTTCATGATAACAGGAAAGAACACCCTTGGATCCAAAGGACATTCAACCCCTCTTGGCAACAGAAGAATGAGGGATAGGTAGAAGAGATCCAGCGATCATGAACAATCTCTCGTGAGTGATATTGTTGCATCCTCCTTGGTAAAGACAGTCCTACTTCTAGTCCATGCTCCCCACTGCAATCACAACAAAATCAAGGATTAGTATATAAAGTGTAACATATAGTGGTTGAATACCTTGTCTCATTAGTGATTTTATCTAGCCAAGTTGTGATTGTGATAGATTGGTTGCTTGATAATGTTTGTCAAAAGGCTCACTAATGGGTTAAATAAGAGAAGTGGTCCATAAAGTTCAGAAAAAGCTTAACACAAGGAATACTAGAAAGAGGGTATTCACAACAATAAAAAGAAGAAGTTCACTAAAAATAGTTGTGAAGGTGTGCACCATTAGATGCCATTAATGGGGTAAATAAAAATAATTTGATTATAACAATGTCTAAGGGTAAAGATCTTAACTTAACCCAACCAAAAGATATGCAAGTGGGTCCTTCCCAAAGCAGGCACAGGCCTTTTATGCCCTTGCATAACTTCAAACCAAGGAGTCTGTGGGCATCATGGGTGATTAATGGTTACAGAAAGTTAAGTACAAAAATCCAGAAGTAATTGACTCAGAAACCTGACACATCAAACCAGAACATTGAATCAAAACATGAAACCAATAGTGAGGTGAGGCATGAAAAGCATAGATGGATGAGAGAGAGAATGAAATGGAGTTCCTAATTATGGTCACATGAAGTCCCTTGTGCAGTTTGTGATTAAATAAACCCGTAGGATCCATCCTCAGTCTAGACTAAAACCAACCACTTTCAGTGACTTCGCATCGACATTCTAAGGCTAGTCCATACCTTGAGACACAAGAATGCTTCCACAAAACAACCACCATCCCAAAGTGGAGAGAAAGTAGGAAGTAAGAAAGGGCCTTACTTAGAGGAGATAAGACAAGTCCCATAACCAGTGCTTATAGCCCTTTTTATTTGTTCTAAGGGGTGTGCTTTGAATTCCCATATTTTTTTTGAATGGGAACCACACCATACAAATACCCATGCATTTTTGCATTTATGTTGTCCAAGGGGTATGCTTTGAATCCTCATCTTTTTTTTTCTTTTTTTTTTAATGAGGACCACACCATGCAAGAACTTATTTGACTTCCTATTGTGGAATGACGTAGAATGGTGAGAAGCTCACGAGAACACTCCCACACATAGAAAAATAGAAAAGCATGAAAATACCGCATCCCTTTGAAGCCACACCCTATCCAAACCTTTGATTCCTTCCCAATTCTGGAAACTACACCAATCACCAATTTATTAAGGTTGTATTAATGAAAAAGGAACTACACGTTTCCAAAACAAGAAAAACCATAGAGTATGTGGATGGGTGGATGATGTGGGCTCACTGCCTATTACATGAAAAGAAACCATGTCCCAGTCGTCAGTAATGATATTCAAAGTCAGAAACCAGACATCAACAATCAAATTACAAATGAAACATACCACCATCAAGTAACACATTACCATTGTACTAGACACCTTATTAACAAAAAGAGTAGAGAAACACATCAAACACATGAAGATATAAAAGAAAGTAAAAGATTATGCAATAAATATCAAATATATTAATGATGGTGTAAAACAAAGACTTAGAAAAGATTAATAACATGAAAAACAAAAAGATGTAAAACAAAGAATATGAAAACAAAAAGTTGTAAAACCAAAAATGTGTAAAACAAAAAAAAAAAGTCAAAATACTAAGGAGCTACATAAAGTGTTAGTATGGGTGGCCATCTCCCCCATGACTAAGTTGGAAGGGAGAGATCTAAAAGATTGAGTGTGGTTGTCCATCTATTGAGGTGTCTGTTGAGTTGGTTGGCTTGGGCTCATAGAAAGGTTTCACTTGTTGGATGTTGACTAATTTTTTCTTATCTAGGTTGTCAGGTTTATAAATAATCATGGCCCTAGATGGAAAAGTTTCATCAATATTATAAGGTCCTTCCCACAATGTTTGAAATTTGGTTCGTTAGGGTACATGTGCAGGATTCCAATAGAGAACCTTGTCTCTTAGTTGAAACTTGAATTTTCTTATTTTGAGGTCATGGCATTTCTTGTTGAATGCTTTATGCATTCATTGGATGACAAGGCCATTAACTAATTTTCATCTAGCAAGTTAAGGTTCATTAATCACTCTTTTTGTGCTAGACTGAGATTTAGACCAAGGTCATAGGCCATAGAGAGTGTACAGAGCTCAGAATAGAAGGGCAATGTTGGTAGTTTTCCGTACACGAGCTCATAGGGAGAATAGCATATGGAAAAATTTCATGTGGAGCAATAGGCCTAAAGGGCATCATTTAATTTGGTGCTCTAGTCCCTTCGGTATTTGCTAATGGTGCATGTTAGAATTTTTGTAATCTTCTAATTAGTGACCTCAGCTTGACCATTGGCTTGGGGGTGATATGGTATTGTGATTTTGTGCTCAACCCCCAAGTGCTGCATAATTTTTTGGAAAGTGGCACCTATAAAATGAGTTCCCTCATCAGAAATTAACACATTAGGCATACCAAACTTATTTATGATATTTTTTTGTACAAACCGAGTAGCAGTGGTAGATGTATAGTCAGTGATGGCTACTAATTTTGTCCACTTTGTGCAATAGTCAACTATGACTATGATATATGCCTTTCCATTTGATAAAGGTGCAATGGGACCCATAAAGTTAATGCCCTAAATATCAAATGGCTTAAGAGGTTGAATCCATTATTGTGGCCCCTCCATTAGAGCTATCATTCCACCATCCCTCTGACAACAATCACAAGCGCAGATGAATTGGTGTGTATCCTTGAAGATTGTTGGCCAATAATATCCCATCATGAGGATTTTTATGGTTGTACATCTCCTAGCATAATGGCCCCCACAAGGGCCTTTGTGAGTATCCTGGAGAATGTGTAGTTGACTTGCATCAGGGACACATGAACGTACCAGGCCATCAGGATAGACTTTGTAAAGGTTCCCATTGATTTTCATAAAATGCTTGACCTGGTGAAGAAACTATTGTTTCTTTCTAGTGTCTAACCTTTGTGGTAACTCTTGCTTTAGCAGATAAGTGAGGATGGTTTAATACCATTTTTGTTCATCATGCATTTGTGCATTAATAGCCCCTACAAGGAGAGATTTGTCAGGGAATTGATTAAATAAGGAGCTCTCTTTCTCCTTGTCATCCCATCTTAGTCATGATAAGTGATCAGTGACCATGTTCTCCACACCCTTTCGATCTACCATCGTGAGATTGAACTCCTAGAAAATCACAAGCCATCGTATGACACTGGGGCTGACCATTGGTTTATTCATTAAAAACCAAATGGCACTATGATTTGTGTGCACAAACACTTTATAGTGAAGCACATAGTGCCTGAACTTCTCTAATGCAAACACCACTGCCATCAATTCCTTCTCTATGGTGGTGTAGTTTAGTTGTGTACCTGCAATACTTCGGCTTTCATAGTGAATGTAATATGGATGTTTTAATCATCCATCTACATAAGCACTACCCCCAAAGCATAATTTGATGCATCAATCATTACATGAAATGGCCTAGACTAATCAGGTGCTTGTAGAATTGGGATTTCAACAAGCTTTTACTTCAGTTGCTAAAATGTTATTTCACATGTAGTGGTCCAAATGAATGATTCATCCTTCTTTGTCAGTTTCACCAATGGCTTGGAAATTTTGAAAAAATTCTCGATGAAACATCAGTAGTAGCCAGTATGACCAAGGAATGACCACACTTCTTTAACTATTTCAGGTTGACGGGTTATTCCTTGGATGACCCTTATTTTTTCAGGGTCCACCTCAATTCTTCCATTTGAAATACAGTGCCCCAAGACTATGCCTTCCTAGACCATAAGATGGCTCTTTTTCCAATTGAGTCAAAGGTTTGTTTTGACTCATCTCTTCAACACTTGCTCAAGGTAGTCTAGAGCTTGCTCAAATGTAGCTCCATAGGTAGAAAATTCATCCATGAAGACTTCTACCCCACTACTGATCTATTATTGAAAATGTTGAGAATTAATCATTGAAATGTGGCTGGGGCATTACATAGACCGAATGGCATCTAACAGTAAGCAAAAGTCCCCCAAGGACTTGTGAGAGTTGTCTTTGCCTAGTCTTCTAGTGCAATTAGGATTTGCTTATAACCACTATAACCATCTAGAAATCTGTAATAGTAGTACCTAGAAATGATGTCCAACACTTGGTCAATAAAAGGCAACAAAAAATGATCTTTGAAAGTTGCCATGTTGAGTAGCTGGAAGTCGATGCACACCCACCATTTGCCTCCTTTCTTGGGTATGATCATGAGTGGACTAACCCACTCACTATCTACGACAGGGTAGATGAATCCCACCTTGAGGAGTTATTCAATATCCTCTTTAACAATCTACTTTAACTTGGGATTCAAACACTGCTGCAGCTATCATTTCGGCTTAATGGTGGGGTTAGTGTATATTTAGTGCTGGCATATTCTTGGATCTATTCTAGTGAGCTTAGAATATGACTAGGTAAAGGTTGTTGACCATTTTTCCACAACCTTTATCAACATTTTATTTTGTTCTATAGTAAGCTTGGCATTAATGATGACTGACCTTCTATTTTTCAGGAATACATACTTCATCCCAGCCGGTAGTGTCTTCAATTCAAGGGGTTCTTCTCTAAAATTGTCAAGAATCTCTAACTCTTCCCAATTGCAATCATCATTTACTCCCTCAGAGAGTTGGTGATGAACTTGCTTGAGTTCATCTATACTTGCAACATACTCATACATTAGGCCCTCAGTAGATTCCATGCATAATGTACTACTGCCAAAATTAGCTGTCAGCGATTGGTGCCTTTCTATTTTGTGGCTGCTGCATATAGACATCTCTAGATTTCAGCTTCTGGTGCATACTAGTTGCATGCAGAGATAGATGTTCACTTTACTGACCATAACTTCTACACACAATGGCACCCTAAATTGCTTTACATGATACATCAAACCCTCTTCTTCTCAATCTTTCCAAATTCATTTTCTTTTGATATCTCTAAGGAAAGATCTCTAATGCCCATTTTGGCATCAACAGTGCTTAACCACACCCTTCCCATAATAATTGGGAAGTCTCCCTTATAGTTCTCCACATTGATTACTAGGAAGTTGGTGGGATATGACCACCCAAAAATGGTGGTTACAATGTTTTCTACTAGTCCCAATGGAATAGTGATGGATTGGTCCATTAGTTCTAGTTAGATGTTGCTCTTCTTCAAGGGAGAAAGGTTCCACATTATGTACATCTCATGCAAGATCATATTAACATCAAAACTAGAGTCAAGAAGAGCTTTACAAGGTTCATTTTCAACAATTTACAAATATACTAGGGGACTCCCAGGATCAGCTAACTTTTTGGGCAGGTTACCAGCTTGAATCTAATCAAATATAGCATGGGTCAACATTACAATATGGATTCAAGAGGGATTTTGGTTTGAAGGGGACTCAAATAAAGGTGAGGTAGAGGAAGGTGGAGGAGTAGGGTTACCAATCATTGATGTTTTTGAGAGCTTTGGTGGACTACAAGGTCGGAAGAAAGGTATTTTCTTTGTTCATGGTTTCGACCCACTTGGTGGGTTAATCAGTTGTAGATTAACTACCCTTGTAGCATTTTTTTACTGTGGTTGGGTAAGCAATTCACTCTGCATGGATGGAGGAGGTGATAAATGTGTAGGAGATGGAGGAGTAGGTGCAAGGATAGGAGGTGCATGAGGATAGTAGGTGGCATCCCTCCTTAGATAGGGCGATTGATATACTTTAGGAGGGTAGTGGTGACATTGGTAAGTAGCAACATGACCAGAGGAGTCCCGTGGAGATGAAGGTTTCTGAACATAGTAACCATAGGGATCTGGTTATCGGTAAGGGTACTGCTATCTTGGAGGTGGCAATGCCCATGATTGTGGTTGTTTCCACTACTAGTACAATTCATAGGGTTGCGGTGGAGTTCCACTTGGATAGTACTACTATGGTTGGTGGAACTATCAAGCATTGCCTTGTGGATAAGACAATCTTTGGGTGTTTGCCTTTGTGCAAGTCATGAATGTAAGGCATACACCCTAGATTCCTGCAAGTGTGACACAATTGGGTAACATCCTTTAGGATGTTTGTACGGGCATACGTCACACCTAAAATCATCATCTAAGTCACTATCCACAACCATCTCTATTGCAACCATTTTACCCTTACCCTTAGATATGGCACATTCAACTTCCTTACGTCTCTGGCACTCACGTTCACCACTTTGCTTCTTGAACTCTTTAGCAATTTTTAAGACAACTTAAAACCTATTTTTCATGGAGTCCCATAATTGATCAAACTTAGCCATGATTTTATATTGCAATTTTTGGAGTGGTAAGGTTTTCTGATTAGCCACCTCATCTTTGGTTGATTCATCCTCATTGTTAGAAAATCAAATCCCCCTTTTGTGGATAGAAGGATCCCTATTTTATTCCTCTACACTTTTTTGCTTTCTCAATTCTCCCTCCTCCTTGGCTACTTGCTCAATTAATTTTTGGATCGAACAGGCACTCAACTATGTTAATCTTCCTTGAGCATAGACACCAAGGGTTTTCCTTGTTTCAAGCCGCAACCTATCTATGATATGGCAAAGTTGATCAAGCTAAGAGTATCCATGGCTAGGACACCTATGCAACAGAGAGTAGTATCAGCCAATAGCAGCATCTAAGGCCTCATGATTTCCTTGTTTCCACCCTTGAATATGCTTCCTTAGATTGGATACTTAAGAGTACGTTGGATATTTTTCATTGAACAATTCCAACATCGTACTCCACTACCTGATTGATTCTAGTTCCAACGATTAGTACCAATTTTTTGCTTCCTTCATGAGTGTCCTTGAAAATAATTTTAGCTTTTGCTAGTCATTCTCAATATTCTACAAGGCACATGCATCTTGGAAGACCTGAAGACGATTTTGCGAATTAGCATTGTATCCTCCCTCAAATAGAGGGATGTTGTTCATGTCCAACCTTTTTATTCTACTATCCTTCACATGCCTTGTTGGAATCCTTATGGCCTCTGCAATGTTCAACATGCCCCGAGTGGAAAGTAGAGGTTCATCAAGGCCATGGTGATTGTGCCTACAATGTTCTCTACTAGCCCTTCTTTCTTGATGATGGGTCTCTCTAGATTACCCATGCCTCTGGTCGTGACTATCCCAATGGTCCCTTCTATTGTGCTTGTCTCGTTGGTCACCTCCATAATGGTTATTCCTTCTATGGCCACAATCTAAGCCAGATGAAGAAGATGATGATGATGATGAAGGGGAAGAAGAAGGATAACTTGCTTTGCACTGATGCCTATCATCCTTTCTTCAATGCTTGTGACCACAATCGTGATCGTGACTTCCTTTTTCTTCCTCATCCTAACTTGCCTCTCTAGATCCATTTTTACCATTGGATTTGTTCTGACCAGAACTTGGATTATGAATGGTGGATTTTACATTCTAGTTGAGGGCCCCTTGAACAAAGTCAAATAGAGGAGAATCACTAAAGAAGTGGTCACCTCCATCTAATGGGCCAAGTGGAGGTGGAAAAGTGTTTGACCCCTTGCCCTTCATAAGCTCATGTTGGTGCTCTAGCTGACGACCCCTTAACCTTTATGCTTCAGTGGGATGATAATCCCTTGAATTAGGATCTCGCATTTCATACTCTCTATGAAGATGTTAAAGCCCATGTCGTGTGAGCATTAGTTGGAGCATTGCTGGATTAGATCAATCAGGTGGCAACATAATGTTTCCTTCCATCTCGCACCACTATAGCAGTTCATTTTGATGCAAGATAAAGGTGAAGTTTGGTACATACTCATCAGGATGAGCATATACCACCCGATATTGTTGAGACACCTGGTTTGCCCTAGGTGGAGATAAGCTCCTATGAGAAGAAGACATTTTATGTTAATGGACTTATAGGTAGTGTGCAGTTAAGGTTTAATTTAATTATAATTCTAATTTTTTTTCATAAGATTTGATTCTTAGGGTTTGAACGATGAGGTTACTAAGTTTCACTTAGTTTAGATAGTGCACCTAGAACTAAAGTCCTTGGCAATGGCCCCAATGATGAGCGGTGAGGTACCCCTACACCCAACCATACGAATCATAGGCATTCACGTGCGATTCGGGTGAATTCCACATACTTTAATTACCAAGTACACTAGAGCTAAATAGTGTGTGTGTGTGTTGTCTATTTGTTATCTTCCCAATCCCACTTGTGGAATGCAATTGTATGGTTAAGTGTGACTAAGGCATAAGATTTTTATTATTTTGTGTTTTATCAATTTACTTGCCTAGAACAAGAATGAAAGTGAGAGTGATTAAGTGCTAAAAAAACTATGATCTAATCTACCCTAACACAAGTAACTGTTCCCACTTCCCAAACACATCCTGAACTTTGTGTAAAGACTACTGGGTTGTCAAACGCTAATAGTTTTTGAGCTACCAAGTGTCACACGTATGTTCAAAGGGGTCATGCTTATGTATTTTTTTTAATCAGTTGCTTAATGAATTACAATTAATTACTGCATGAATAACATTAAGGTAAATTGCATAAAATAATGCATAAGAAAGAAAGACTCAAGTGGTACAAGGTGAATCAAATAGTTTATCTTTATTGCCAACACAATGGTGTGTTCAAGTACATCAATGCTTGAATAAAGATCTGATCAAACTTATATCTCCTGCTATGGGTACTGGGAAAGTATTCTAACTCTTAAATGGAAAAATTGCAAGAGTTTCGATACTTGACTACCAAAAACTACTCTCAATCATGCACCTGAGTGCTATATTTACAGACCCAGGAGTAACCCTATGATATCAAATGTATGATATCGCATCTTGGGCCACAATATTGTGTACCCGATATCATGTACTCGATATTGCAGCCACTCTGATATTAGAGCGTATGAAAAACATGAATTATTAGCTTCCTTATCAAGCAAGGGAATGGTAGTGTTGGCTTCCCTACCTTCTTCTCCTCAAACCATCTTTGAATATCTAGAAAGATTAGATGTGCAATGTTAACATTGAACTTGCCCATCAATATCATACTTCCCTTGGTTGCATAAATTGAGATCTTGTTGAGCCTTTTGGTTGGAAATAGGTGATAGGCCCCAATCCTGAAATAGATCTTCTCCTCAACAATCATTTTATTGTAGTTTTTGTCTTTCTTACTATAGGCCCTTTGTAGCTACAATTTCTTAGCATTTATGTCTACCCTTGAAGAAATTTGTGCAACATTAACTCCTTCATTTGGAATATTCAAAGCTTTAGCAATTTCCTCAATGGAGTATGACATGGAGACTCCTTCAATATTCACTGTGGCATCATCTTGCTTATTCCCCCAAAATTGGTAGACCTCTCCCAAGTATCATTCTGCATTGTTGAATAGGGTTGGACATAAGGGAGATGCATGGAGTTGTGTTTAAACAACTTTTAGAGCAAACTCCATGAACATGCCAAAGTTCAATTCCACAATGATCATGGAAAATATGGACTTTTCCTGGATGGCTTGTAGGGAATCTATAGACATCATGAGATGTTGTTCTTATTCAAGTGTTGCTTTTGCTTATGCTGAATGCTCAATGGTAAGAGTTTGTTGGTGAATACTAAACAATTAAGCCTCTTTCTCATCATGTTCAGCTTGTGGAGCCTATTCTCCCACTTAGCCTCTTCTATGGCCACTAAGTCTCCCGCTATCATGTTGGGAAGGTCCTTCGGCTATTGAGCTCCTTGGGACCATTTGCAATCATTAAGAGTTTAAGGTTACCATGGTGTTTAATTTAGTTCTTAATAGTTCATAGTCCTTCTCATACTCTTGGTTTGATCAAGTTATTATCTTTCTCTATTAGTTATGATCTTTATTATGATTGCAGAATTAGAAAAAATTCAAAAAGAAACCCCTAAGTGGTATTTCTTTAATCATTATGACTTTTCATAGTTATCATTTCTTCATTTATTATGCCCTTAGATGGTTGGTATGGTTAGTTAGGAGAATTAACTAAGTTCTTTGGCTCAAACTTGGTTAGTTAGTTATAATATTCTTATTATTTTCTTATACTTACATTTTATATTATCTTTGAGATGTTAGGAAATTTTGGCTTAATTATCTTGATGTACACACAATAGACCCCCCACGACTAAGTTGAACACTCTAGGATCATTCGGGTTCAAGAATTTCGCAAATTAGAGTTGCTGTGAGGAAGTTATGGTATTGGAAAGTTTGGTTGCTAGAGCTCAAAAAAACTGCAAAAACTCCTCTTACTTTGAAATGGTAGAATGAAAAATTTCTAACTTCTATGTGTATATATACTATTTTTATGGGCATGACATCGTTGATACAACATTGTAGCTACAATGTTATAACTACAACATCACCCTTGAAAAATTTTAAATTTTTGGCAATTTTTGATGGAAAAAATAAGTCAATTGGATGATTTGGAAGACATAGAGATTGTTTGAAGGGTTATGAATAATAAATGATGCTTGAAATTTAAGAGTTTTGCATTCAAAAGTCATAAGGAAGGAATCTTAGGTAATAAAAGTTTATTAGGTGTATATGAGATGGATTGAAGATTCTTAGTGCATGGTCGAATTATAAAAATTTTTGGGAAGTGTTCTTTGAGTACTAAAGTGTTCAAAAAGCACAAGATGATGTGGAATTTCTCATTAGGTATGAGGTACAAGAGTTAGACAAGTGGATCCTCCCCAAAGCAAGCTTCAGCCCTTAGTACCCTTGTATAACCATGCCCAAAAGTGTTCGTAAGCACTGAAGGAGTTGAATGTAAGACATAGTTGTCTAGCAAAACACACATGTTAGTATCGCCAAATTGGAAAAATAACACTATATTATACAAAAACATAATATTATGATTAAATATACTAATGAGGTGAAATGAAATGTAGAAGGGATTGCAAGAATCAGGACGTGTGGTGTCTTACCATATGCATAATGAATCCTTGTGTGTAATGTGTGGTTAAAGTAATCATTAGCCTTACCATCCAAGATTCAAACCAAGTCCAAACCGTTGTCTAGTGACATCACATTGTTTCATCCCCAAGACTAACAACCACAAGATTATCATGGTTGCAAGAAGTATTATCACTTGGTAATGTAGTTCAAGGAAGGAGTTTATTCATAGCACACTTTTACTTTTATATTTCTAAGAAGTTGCCTACTTTTAGGTGTGGATAACATGTCTTTCCAATGGAACCCCTAGATATTTTATTCTATGCTTTTTATTTTATTTTTACTTTTTTGACTTTACCAGAGGACTACCTTTAGCCATGGGTAACATGTCTTTCTAATGACATGGTAAGGTAGCACTTATTGTACTGTTACTTTCACTTTTTGTTAGAACTCAAGAGAAAAATACATCCTCATGAACTGGATAAAACTCACAATAGTAGTTCTAGAAAATCCATAAGTCCCTTTGATGTCACACCCTTTGCATTCCCACTTGGTTCTTTACCCTTCTATCTAGACATAATGATCACAAGTTTATTGTGGAAAGAATATCATTATGGCCATGGTAATAACCTCTTATTGTTGGAAATGAATGGATGGATGATGTGGTCTCACTATTTATAGAATCAATTCTTTATGGTTTGACAATATAGGGTAATCTTTACCTTATTGGGACTACATATTACTTTATTCTTTGCACTTTATTAGAAAAAATCAACAAAAATATGTACAATACAAATAATGAAAACCATAGAGAAATGGAAAAGTAAAGAAAAAATTTGAAAAGTATCAAGAGTATCAAATGAGTAAGAAATGGAAAAGTATAAAAGAAATCAAAGATATCAAAGAATATGAAAAAGTACTAAGAAAGGAAGAAGTATATCAAAGAATTATAAATGAAAAAAAAATTTGAAAAACAAAATTTGAAACAACACTTATTAATTCCTAAGTTACGATAGGGTATCTACCCCACGAGTAAACTCATGGGCTAGTATTTGAAAAATGGATCCTAGATCCCTTGAATCATACACTCTTGATGTCTTATTTATCATCCTTAGTGATTTATTTTTTCATTTATTATCCCATGTGACATTGATGATAATTGAATTTTGATCTTCTAAGGACATATATCTTGTTGGACTTAATGATATTTCCATCTTAGAAGGTCCATCTATACTTTCCTGCTTATTCTTAAATTCAAAATTTAAGTCCTTATTTCCACTATTTCCTAGTGTATGATTATGGTTTAGGATTTTCTTTTTTGAGTTCTCAGTTCAAGTCATTTTCTTAGAATAGGAGTTAATATGTGAGTTAGACATTTCAATGCATATCTTGGATAGTTTTATGTTCTTAGTTTTTACCTACTAGGTATCTTTCGGTTTAGTGGCCCATGTTTCTTTTTGTTCACATGCTTATTTCTCACATCTATTGTGGGTTAGTGTAAGGACTGTGTTGTCATTCTGAAGTTTTAGTCCATAACTATACCCTTCGTTATCATCAGTTATGCATGGAATTCTTTGTGTATGTACAGTTTCTTGCTCATCTTCCATAGAGATTTTCACAAATAAATATCACCTTCCTAACGTAGCATCTATTATGCTAAGCCATGCTCTTCCCATAGTGATAGGAAACTCCTTGTTATCATTCTTCACATCGATCACTAAGAACTCTATTGGATAAGACCACACATTGATGGTGGTCATTGTATCTTTTATCTATCCTACAGGAATGGTGATAGACTAATTTGCTAGCTCTAACCTTATGTTACAGCTCTTTAAGGGCAGTACGTTCCATGCCTTGTATGTTTCTTGGGATATCAAGTTTACTCTACAACTTGAGTCTAGTAGAGCCTTGCATGGTGAATTTCCAATAATTTGCAAATAAATCAGAGGAATTCTTGGATCTATTCTTTTCTTAAGGAGTGAACCTAAATTTATCTAATTTGGTATGGTTTAAATTAGCATGATAGTCACAATCTTTTGATTTGATTGTTGTAGAAGTAGGGTGTTTATAGGAAGATTCTTTATAGAAAAAACTTGTTTGGATGGAGTCCTTACTCAATTGGCCTTTTCTGGACTTGTCTTGAAGAATGGATGTTTATGAGATTCTCCTTTAGTGTTGATGATGTGATCCTCTCTTTGTATATTCACTACCCTAACAGCATTTTTCTATTGTGGTTGTGATGGAAGTTCCCCTTACATGATTGGTGGCAGTATTATCGGTAAAGAATTAGAAGGTTGGTTTGATGAACTAGCTACTAGTTGATGTGTGTATAAATTAGGATCCATCATTGGAGTGGTAGGATTGTAATACTCAAGTAGATAATAATGAGAAGAAGTGTGAACTGAAGCATTTCTCAGAGAGATTAGACATTGTACATAATATTCATAAGAATTTGGTTACCTATATGATATTGTTACCTTGGCAGTGGCATTGCCCATGCTTATGGTTATTGCCATTACTGCTAGTATTACTCCTACAATTAAGGGTAGGCTCTACTTCGGTAGTAGATTGGATAGAAAGATTATCTAAGATTACCTTGAGGATAAGGTAACTATCTTGGCATCTACTTTTAAACAAATTTTGGATTGAGTGCATATGTTCGAAACTCTTACAAGTGGGCCATAGCAGGGCAACATCCCTTAGGATGTTCATATTGGCATACCTTGCATCCTTCCTCATCTTTTGAACTAGAGTTGGTATAATCCTCAACTACAGAAAGTTTCCCTTTCTACTTATATCCTTCTTGTCCATTATCTCTTCACTTCTTCTTATCTTTGCCTTTGTTGAATGCTTGTTCAATTCTTTCTTCTACTATCTTAAGACCTATAGCAAACTTTTCATCCACCAAGTCCCACATATTCTCTACCTTTTTTTGCTATATCATTAACAAATTTTTGGATTGTTAGAGTTTTCTTCTGAATCACATCTTCCAAGGTTTCATCTTCCTTCTTGTTGTACATTCAAACATCTTGTTTTCTGATTAATGGATCTTGGTTACAGTCTTCAGCTGATTCTCTCTTCTTTAACTCTTCTTCCTCTTTTGCCACTTGATCTATTAACCTTTGAAATTCAATGGATATTCATCTTTGATAGTCTTCTTTGGGCATAGATCCCAAGAGTTTCTTTGGTTTTATTCCTTATCTCATCAATGATGTGCTAAAGTTATTCCCTTTGTGAGAATCCATGGCCTAGGCATCTATGTAGAAGAGAATAATATTTTCCCATTGCTACATTAAGGGATTTGTATACTCCTTACTTCCATCCTTGGATTTTCTTTCTGAGGTTAGACACTCTAGAATAAGTATGATATTTGTCATTAAAAAATTCAAGCATGGTATTCCATCTTCTAATCAATTTTGGTTCCAATGATCTATACAAGCTCTCTACTTCTTTGATGAGTGTCCTAGGAAATAACTTGAGCTTTTGCCAATCACTTTCAATATTTTAAAGGACACAGGCATCATGAAAGACTTGAAGGTGGTGTTGTGGATCTACATTGTATCTGTGTTCAAATTTAGGAATGTTATTCATATCTAGTCACTTGATGCAACTATTCCTAATGTGCCTAGTTGGAATATATACTACTTTTCTAATATTGATCATGATACGAGTGGCCAATAAGGGCTCTTCATGGTCATTGGATTCATAAGCTCTATTGTAGTGATGTTCCCTTTGGTGCTCATAATGCTCTCTCTCTCTTCACGCATAACCTTATCTCTTCTTGGTTCATACCCATCCTCTTCTTCATTAGGATGCCTTTGACAATATTCATGCCTATCATGAGTCCTACACCTTTTCCTATCATGATCTCTAAGTCTTCATTCCCTTTGGTTAGAGTCCACTAATGATCATGATGAGGAAGAAGAAGTAGTTGGAGAATGATGTCAATTAGTTCTCCTTCAGTGACTCTGGAATTCATCCCTTTGTGATTCTGTAGAAGATTTAGGCCTTGAGCCCTGCCTATGTTTAGAGTCTTTTGCCTCTCTTCTTGGTGTCCTTGTAAGGGTCAAATGCAATATACCTTGAAAAGTTCTTCTAGATGAATAATAGGTATTTGTGTGTGGGTTTCATGGTTGTGGTGGAGTTTCTTTGTTAAGAATGCATCATCATTAATTTCTTCTAGGACAACATTGGGGTTGATTTTCTTTGCTTTGCTATTTTTGTGCCTTGCCTCCATAACAATATCTCTTCATACTTATGCCTCTGTGGGTTGATATAGCTTGGTCATGTGTTTGGTCACATGATACCCTTCTTGCGCATGACTTATATAACATCCCCATTTTCAAATGATGTTGCTACATAATGAAGATGGTGCCTCTTCATAATGTGCTATTGTTATCATAATAAGATCCAAAAGGGCAATTGTAATTGAGACTCAAAAGGATGAATTGTAATAACAGACATGTCTATTGAGGTAACCTTTAGGGGTTTAACCTAAGGCATTTATACCCAACCTTAAAGGTTGTGCCAACATGAAGTGATGGAGCCGGTACAGGCGAGTCATAGGAGCCACATGAATCAAGCCAAGAAGTGGACTGGCCATCCCTTTTGGCCAAGTAATAGGCCTAACCATGATGGTAGTGCTAGATTTCCTCTACAGGATATATGCCAAAGGAAGAAAACCCCAAGGAACACTCTTAGAGCATGATCGAGATACTCCATTCCATATCGATAAAGCATTCCTTTCTTCTCTTTTTGCACTTTCTTTGTTATTTCCTTTATGCATAGTGTTGAATGATACATATATTTGACATTTGGTATATTTTCTTCTTACACATAATGCCTAATATAATGTATATTTGACATTTTCCATGACATCCCGGGATGGGATGCCATAGCTTAGGTTCATTCCCATTAAGGCTACCTAAAGCATGGATGGTGTTGAATGCTTTGGAGGCAAAACAATGTTTTCCTACAAGTCTCTCCACCTTAGCTGCTCATCCTGGTGAAAGATGAATGTAAAATTAGGATAATATGGATCAGTATGAGCATATGAGATTCTTGTTTGCATAGGCACACTTCAATCCTCATGATCGTGTATTCTGTCATTACTCTTTTGTAGCTCATTGGTAGATGATAACTTATATTTTAAGTTTTGAAGCCATATTGTGTATTCGACGCTTAGCTGTGTGTGTGTTATGAAAATTAATTAAAGGTGTAATAATAAACTTTTTGGTTCTTGATGCAACGAACTTTCTAAGATTAACTACTCAGCACACATTGAGACATCCCTAACAACAATGCCAATGATGAGTGGTGGTGTATCCCAACACTCTAACATACAAGTGACAGGTGTTTGTAGGCAATCAGATTGTAATCCATGAATGGACAATGTAATTATGCTAGAAGTTGATGTTAAGTTCGTGATTGTTATCTTCCCACTTTGAGTTAGTGAAATCTTAATGTATCATTTAACTTTGGCATATGGTAGATGATGTTGTAGGGATCTTAATGCTCATAATGGTAAACATGATTGAAAATGAGATAAAGGTCTAAGTCTAAATAATGATGAAAATACCAATCTATCCTAGCCTAGAGTGATGGATATCTAGTCCTAGTTTATCATACACACCTTGGGTTTATGTGATTACGACTAAGATTACCAAGTAGAATTACTATAGAGTGAATCAAATAAGACCACTACTGGGTTATCAAACAATCACACTTAGTGCTTGAAACCAGTCATATCCATTTTTCTTAACTAGTAAACATGGAAAGCAAAGTGCTTGAAAATGTAAAGTACTAAACTAGGAAAGTAAGGAAATTATGCTAAGTAAATAGTAGAACAAAAGAACTAAGGAATAATGCAATGATGTGAAACATTCTTGATCTTTATTGTTGATCATAAACTATGCCCAAGTACAATTTACTCGAATAAAGACTCCGTTAACTACTTAATACCACATTGCAAACGTTTACACTATCACTAAAACTACGAAATAAAATTGCAAGAATTTCACTAAGGGTTGATAAAAATTTGTTGTTTCATGTAAGCCCAAGTGTCGCATTTATAGGACCACATAGATCTCGAGACATCACATCAATGATGATGAAATATGAGCTATGATATGATACAATATCAGAGATACGATATTGCATCAATGGAAACAATGGATTTATCAAATAGTAAGTTCAATTGGTAGTAGATATATGATTTCTTTGTATGACCATATAATATTTATATCAAATATGAAGCATCCTTTTAATTAAGTAACTTTGATTGAGTTACAAGCATTTAATAAAAAAATTTATATTTAGTATATCTAAAAATGATTATACTTTCACTAATACATAACATTAGGTTTTAGCTAATGAAAGGTAGTTTAATTGATTATCTCATTGTCTAATAACTAGTATGCAAGTAAGAGCTTACCAGTTTGAGTCACACTTGATACACCTTTATGTTCTACTTAAGTTCTACAAAAGTATCATGCTGGCTATATGTCTTGAGGTAAAATAGTCAAAAAGGTTCAAGTTTTGATGCATCCACCTTTCCCTTACCACCCACACATCCCACCCTTGACAACAAATCCCCAAAAATAGATATATAACATTAGGTTTCAAGTTGAAAAAATTGAGTGAATAGCTAAAATAAACTTTCATTTGATTAATGCATTAGAAAGGAAAAATTAAAACTTGAAATTTATTAAGCTAGAACTAAGCATGTTTCCCATCTTTCAAAATATTAATTGTTTACTTAGAATTGTTGTGTTTATAATTTTTTTTAAGTGTCAAATGAAGAATTACATGAATAGTATAAAGATAAAGCATATATTTTTGCATTCTTAGAAACATAAGTTTTTGCATTGATAGAAGAGAGCAAAAGTTTCAATATTAGTTGACAAAGTTAAAAGTAATTTAGAATTATCCTATGGAAAATTCTAGAAAAATTAGATCCGTTAGAGAAAAATTAAAGAGAGAAAATTAGATCCCTTGCAAAAACATTAGATTCACTAGAGAAACATTAAATCTGCTTAAGAAAAATTTGATTTTCTAGAAAAACATCAAATTTGCTAAAAAATAAGACATACTTGAGAAAAATTTAAAAGTAACAACTTTGATTCTAATAGATATACTAATATGGCATACCATTATATTTAATGAAAGTATCATAAAAGTTCCATGTTGATAAGAAACTCATTTTAATGCTTTTTACTTTAGAGTTGTTATCACTACATCCAAATTCATCTTTTAAGATATTTATTTATTTGTTAATTGATGTAGCAACCCTTATGATTTTACAAGGAATGCTTTATATCTTTCCTAGAAATCACAACCACTGGGTTGTTAGGTGGAAGGTGGGGAGGAGGTGTCGGATCCTAAAAAAAAGAATAATTTTTTTTAAAATTTAGAGTACATTAGATCATCAAAGAAAGATTCTAAAAAAAAGCCTATTGGTTTAGGGGATGTCTTTTCAGGTTTTCATCCTTACAACCAATCTTGAAAAATGTCATCTTTGGTGTACATAGAGAATCATAACTTGCTCTTATTCAGCAGCACCCTCACATGTTTTTACTTCTTAGTAAAGGGTTTCTTGTAAAGTGAAGGAAAAAACTCTTTCTAAAGATAACAAAATACATTAATAAAAAATAAAGAACAAATAGCAATAAAAGCTCAAAGCTTCTTATCCTTAAACCTCTAAAATAAAAAATAATATTGTAGAAAAAATTAATTATTTAGCTTTCACTTGGAGCTTTTTGCTTGAAGTTACTAAAAAGCAATCATTGAGAATCTAGTATTTAACTCTTGAAGAGAGGTTATAGTTATACTCCTACCTTTGGAAAATAACTACACACCAAAGCTTCCAAGTAGAGGAGAGAACAAGTGGTCAAAGATATTTCCAAATGCAAAGAAAGGAAGTCAATAAAGAAGGCTGATTACCAAGAATGACTTTATTGATGCTTGGTTGAAAGTTAATAAAAAATTTTGGATGTTCATTTCCAAGCATGTTAAGTAACAAGACATTTAAAAAAACATGAGAAAATGAGTCTTCACTTTTACAAAGAGGACATTGAGGAGAAAATTTTTTCATATATTTAAGACTAGTGTTGATAGGAACACTTTGATGAATAAGACATCAAAAAATATGAATTTTAGAAAATTTAGGGCCTCTTTAAATATCTTTCATTTTCCTCATCTAAAAGTACAATGATAATTACATTTTCCAAGCCTTATTGAATTTATTATAAATAAATTTATTCTTTATAATAATCTCATAAGTAACTTTTAAATTAAAAGGAAAAACAATTCTAATATCCTTCCAAAAAAGATCTAGAAAAGCTTGATGCAAACTATTATTAACTTTAAACAAATTCATAATATTAAAAATTAAATCTTCGAATCTTTTTCCTATTTTTATTCAAACCATAAAGACTAGAAGCTTTATTCTAAGTAATCCATCTATCATGCATACCTAGATAAGAAATTGAAGTGATAACAAAGTTGCTCCAAGTGTTATACAATCTAGATGCATTAGTAGTCCAAGCACCTTTATTAAAAGGAAGCCATCATAGGCTAATGTGTTTAAGCATATCTTCTAAAACTGTAATATGATTGTAATTTCAATATGTATTAAGCTTGTACCATGTCTTCGAAATTTATTTAAGAATTGGAGAACTAGGAATAGAAATGGCCTAAGAAAAAAGAAGGTAGTGAAGAAAGTTACTAGAAAACCAATTGTTATCATTCTTAGGTTTTCCTTGCATAAGTCTATTTCTTAAAGGGAACATGAGAAACATCATCTCTATTAATATACTTTGTAATCCATTTTGTTGCAAGAGAAATACCCTGGTTACAACAATTAATAAGATCAAGTCCTTCATCTTTGTTGCTACTAATACAAGTATCCCAAGAAACTTTAGAAAAACCTTTTCTATGTTGCTTAGAAAACCAAAGAAATGGATGGAAAATAGGATTAATTCTATCATAAGAACTTTTAGAATGAGCCCAACAATTAAAGTAATAAACATGAGTTGATTAAAGCATTTGCTTAATAACTAAAACTTTTCTAGCAAAGGTGAGCTTTTTTTCTTTCCATTTATCAAGCTTCTTTTAAATTTTTTCAACCATAAAAGTTTAAAAAATAGTAAGATTAGGATAAAGAAAAGGTATTGATAAGATTTTAAAGATGGAATTCCCTTAATCATTAATTGAAATTTCCTTAATGTTATTTCTTTGTAAATCATAATGTAGATTGTGTGAACAAAATTATGCAATAATAATAAAAAGATAGAAAGCTAGAGAACAACCTTGATGAACTAGCTATCGAAGAAAAAAAGAAGGAACTTAATTGAAAATTAGTAGCAACTTGAGCATTAGCATCAATGAGTAGGGTACAGATAAGATGAATAAAATAATCACTAAATCCTAATTTATAGAGATAAAAAATAATGAAATTTTATTAAATCCTATTATAAGCTTTAGCATAATTTAACTTAATAAAAGTAATGTCTTAGTTAGTATCATAATCCCACTACATTCTCTCCTAAGTTGTAATAACATTATTTAAGCTATGTCTACCTTTAACAAAACTAGTTTACTTAGGTCTAATGATATCTTCAATAATCTTTTGAATATAGTAAGCCATACATATAGTTAAGCTTTTCTAAGTATTGTCAAAAAGAGTAATAGGCCTCTAATTACCAATATGTTAAAGATCTTCATCCTTAAAAAAAATACTAATCATGCCTTTATCAATAGTTTTACCAAGAGAAATGTTTTTAATGGCTTCTAAGGAAACATGAAAGAGATCATCTCCAACAATGTCTCAATGCTTCTTAAAAAAACCATTTGGAAACTATCAAAATCTAGAGCTTTATCACCCACTAAACTAAAGGGCATTGCTTTGATTTCTTCCACTATAATTTTTGCTTTAAGAATACTTCAATGTGCTTTTGTTATAAGATGAGGAATATGCATACTAAAGGCCTAGAAGGATTCCCTACTAAAACCTTTAGAAGAAAAAATAGAAGAAAAATAATTTGTTAACAAATTGTTAATAGCCTAATGATGGAATCATTTATAGAAAGTGATTCTAGTTTAGGTACTTGACCTTCTCCTTTTAAAAATATAAAAAAATCCTTACAATGCTCATCTTTAGTTTTTTAGCTAACTCATGAAACTTTTAGTGAGATGCCTTTTAGCTTCAAAAGCATCCCAATGTTGTTTAGCATAATAATATTTAGTTAAAAATTTTTAAGTTTTAAAATCAAACGGATTTTGGTGTAAAAGAATTTGTATTTTCTTGATAAATTTTGTAAGATCTTCTTCAAATTGATGTTTATACTTAGCAAATTATTTCCCAAACCATTTAGCATAATTTCTGACTCTACAAGTAGTTCACTGCCACTCGTTAATCCAACCAGTATCATGAGAAGGTTTTTTTTTTTTTCATTTTATAAATACTTCAAAATATTTTTGTTGGTAGGTCCTATGAACATATTAGCATTGATATGAAAAAGCTCATGTTTTAAAAAGAAGAAAGAAATAATTTTAGAGAAAAATGCTAATAGGAAAATGATATGATAAATTGGTATCTATATGCACTTTTACTTTCTTTGTAGGGTTTCAAAAAGAAACATTAGAGATATAAAATCTATCAAATTGACAATAAATTCTATCATTTCTTTGTTCATAATTACACCAAGTATAATGCTTCTCATTTGAAACATGTGGGAATAAAGAGCTATCACAAATAAAATATTTTTCTTTAGAATTGCATAAATCTTCTTTTTCTTAAGAAGAAATATTAGGAGGAAGACCACTAAGTCTATCTAAATAACTTTCAACCATATTGAAATCACCTCTAATAATACAAGGAATTTTAGGTAGAAATAAAAGATATTTATAAACTTTTGATCGATCTTTTGAATTATTAGAAGCATAACTATTATAGAATCTGATGAGCAGTAGGTACCCCCTATGCCCAATCATACAAGTCACTCAATGGTTTTGTTGATGATCATGCATCAACACAACCCTGTCGACATATCCCTATTGACACATGGTTAGATGCGTCGATGTAGTGTTTGTCTTTGCTTATAAATATGTGAGCACCCATTGGGTATTTGGCACCTTTTGATCATTCTAGTAGCTAGAATCTTTCTCTACCTCAAATCACTACTACTACTCTCTTTAATATCATCAACCCACAACATCTTCAGTGAGATTGCCATTTCATGCCTCTCATCATATGTCACATCCTCAACACTCTCATACTTCCCTCCATCATATGTCACCACCAACAATGTAGGAAGGATTAACACTACAACCTCAATAGAAGAATGCAAATTATGCTATGAACATACAAGTAAATGATAATGTTAGTCGATCTTAGCAAAAGTCTTAGAAACGTTCTTTCTTTAGGACAATTTCCATACATGTGAATAAAACTCATAGACATACTAGCTCATTAGAACTAGCACAAGGCCAATCTGGTGCAATACCCTTCCTTATAAAAATAATGTGTCCTAATCCTATGCAAAAGCCAACAACCATCACTGCTCCAACACAAAATGTAAAAGATGAACCTATCATTGTGTAAAGATAGAAAATTCCATGCATTACCAATAATGATAAAGGATGCAGTTGTGGGCTGAAAGTTACATGATCCCTATATCAACCAACAACAAACTTAAGGAACAAGTATGTGTGTGTGTGTAAAAATAGGTTGCTAAACATAATATCCATAAGGGTCTAGTTGGCAATAAGGGTATTTTTGATTTGTTGATGGCATGCCCCATGACTGTGGGTTTTGCCATTATGGTTGATAGTAGTCTTGAGGTTGATAAGAAGTTACAATGGGATAATACCATTGGTTGTAGGATTTTCTATAATTTCCTTGTGGGTAAGGCAATCTCCTAGGCATTTTCTTTTCTACAAACTTGGGATTTAAAGCGAAAGCCCCAAACTCTTGTAGATGTAACATAACTAGGCAATAGTCCTTTGGATGTTCATATTGGAAAATGTCACAACTATCATCCTCTTCTGTATATGAGTTTGTAATCTCTTTTACTACAACTATTTTTCCTTTTTACTAATAAGTGTCCTTACTTGTTTCTTTGTTCCTTTTCCATTTCTTGTTTTGATCACTTAATCCTTTTTGGTTTACCTTCTCCTCTATGATTTTCAAGTTGATTATAACTTTTTCATTCATCAACTCCACATCTTATCTACCCTTGCTTCAATCTCAGTGATAGAATTTTGTATTGGCAAGGTTTTGTGTGAAATTAACTTATTAAGAGTTGTCTCTTTTCCCTGATCATAAATATGGACCTTCTTCTTTTGAAGATTTGGGTCCCAATTATATTCCTCTATGCTCTCCCTTTTACACACCTATAATTCTTCTTTTACCACATATTCTATTAGCCTTTGTATATGATGGGCTCTGAATTCTAATAATTGTCCTTGGGCATAGATCCCAAGGCTCTCCCTTATTTTGTTACGAAGCCCATTTATGATGTAGAGAAGTTGCTCCTTTTGAGAAAAATCATGGCCTAGACATCCATGTAGTAGAGAATAGTATCTATCCAAGGCTACATCTAAGGATTCATGGTTTTCTTGCTTTCACCCTTGGATTTTTTTTTAGATTGGACACTCTTTCATAGGTTTGGTATTTTTCATTGAAGAGCTTAAGCATTGTGAACCATTGGTGGATTGAATTTGGTTATAATGATCTATACCAACTTTCAGCTTCTTCTATTAGTGTCCTATGAAAGAGCTTAAACTTTTACCACATACTTTCAATGTTTTGTAAGGCACAAACATCATGGAAGACTTGTAAATGATGTAGGGGATCAAAGTTATAGCCTCCCTTAAATTTAGGAATATTATTCATACCAAGCCATTTGATGCCTATGAGGTATTTGAACTACCTCACTAATTTGTATCATGCTCCTAGTAGCCAACAAGGGTTCATCTTCATCAGATATGTCATGATGATAATCTCTATTTCTATTTGTCTAATACTGATGATCTCATCTATGCTCACTTTGATGTCTGTCATCTTACCTTTGCATTCTGTTTCTATCTTCATCTTGACCCCTTACTATATTTCTATCTCTATACCTATGTTCATCTTTGTTACAACTAGATGTTAAAGAAGAAGAGAAAGATGGTGAACTGGGAGAATCACCATGGCTTCTATATCTCCCCCTATGGCCCCTTGATTTATCTCTTCTAGGTTTGGAGAAGGCCCTAGGCCTTGAGGCCCTTCTTGTTATATGACTTGCTCCATCCCCTCTAGGATTATCTATGACAATTGAATGTAGTCCTTAAATACAATAAGGATTGAGATGAGCATATGAGATCCCTGCTTGTAGTAGTTCACTTAAATTCTCTTTAATATAGAGACTACCATTTCTCCTGCTAGTGTTCTCATTATGTGATGCATTATTGATCCTATGTGAAGAAGACATGTTTTTATTTGATAATGTATGTAACTTAAAATATTAATATTTTTGAAAAGATAAATCATTAATACTTTTACATTGATTGTTTATAATATAACTAATTTAGATCACTAGCACCATCCTTGGCAACGGTGCCAATGATAAGCAATGGGTACCCCCTATGCCCAACCATACGAATCACAAGTGTTCACATGCAATCTAGTTAAATTTCATGGATGGAACTAGTGTGGTATCTAAATTGTTAAGCATTGATTGCAGGTTGCTATCTTCTCACTTAGACTAGAAGTAGTTTTATCATGTATGGTTTAGTTCAAAGTGAGGCATATGATTATGATATTGTTGGGGCCTTAAACTAACATTAACAATAACATAGAAATTAATTATTTAATCTAATTAATATCAAGAAGATAAATTCTAAACTAGCCTAAGGGCAATGAGTGTTTGTTCCCAGCTTATCGTACACATCTTGAACTTACATACCCACTACTAGGATTATCAAGTGTTATGCTATTGGGCGAACCAAGCAATAATGCTACTGGGTTACCAAGCGAATACATGTTTATGCTCGGAATTGGTCACACTCATTCCATCGATTAATTAACATGCATGGAAATGTAAATATCAACTAAGTACATGAAAAGTAAATTGCATTGAAAGTAAATCTATTCTAAATCAAAGTTCTGCAATGAATATGAATTAATCTTGATCTTATTGATGTTCATGGGATGTGTTCAAGTATGATGAGTGGCGAGGTACCCCTACACTCAACCTTATGAAACAAGCGTAGCACGCGCTATCCGGTCGAACTCCGCAGACTAAATGCCTAAACGCCCCATGGAACACTTGGGGTTAATCATTCGTTGTCTTCCCAGACTTACTTGTTGTTGTCACGGTGTATGGTTAAGTAAGTCCGAGGTATATGATTTTTTTGGTATTTTCTGATTTATATCCTATGCTAAACGGTGAAGGGTTGAGAAACTAAAACTAACTCTAACTACATCACTAAATCCTAGCGTCAGCATCCATTCCCACTTGCCATACACATCCTAAACTGTGCAACTGTGGCTACCAAATGCTAATCNTCATACACATCCTAAACTGTGCAACTGTGGCTACCAAATGCTAATCGTTATTGGGATTACCACACGTAACGCACGTGCTTGAAGCGGTCGTACTGAGGCACTTAACTAACCTAAGTGTGACAAGCAGCCGATTCCTTGACTAGCCGTACACATTTGTAGATGCTCGTAATCAAGTCGTACTTGTCCCACGATCTAGGAGGAAAGGGGGAGAGAATCTAATCGCGATGAGTAGCCGATTCCTTGGCTAGTCGTACATGTTCGTTAACGCTCGTAACCAAGTCGAACTCATGCCATGTTACTAGGAAAGCAATAAATAACATTAATTAACCCTATCCATGCACTGCAAGGTTTATCCACAAAGCTCATCTTTATTGTCATACACAACTTGCGTTCAGGTACAAAGCTGCTCGAATAAAGAACCGTTCACTTGGGGGACTCCTACTGTGGGCACATAGAAAATATTCTATCTCTGGGGTGATCAATCCGCTAGAGCTTCACTACTTTACGCCTATGATTTCCAATGAGGGGAGTGCCACCTCTTATTTATAGATTTGGCAACGGACCGCGATATCGTGTACGCGATATCGCAGGGAATGACGCGATATCACGTATGCGATATCACGGCGGCCACGATATCGCGTACGCGATATCACAGCTTGTGCATATCGCATCTCATCATACCCCCATGACTGAATGAAAACTCATCCTCGAGTTCTTTACAATAATATCAGGTAGGTATGGGATTATTGAGGGGAATGGAACTAATAGAATGACATGTGAACGGTTCATTATTATAAGACTTGACAAGACTGGTGTTCATGACAACAAGGGTGAACACCTTATTACAATGACATCAGGCCACA